>CM076570.1:679508280-679776552 GCA_034641835.2 Pinus albicaulis
TCATAGGGGGGCTAACACTTGGTACACTCGCATAGATAGCTACTTCACCGGGCTTGGATTCTCCAAGAGTGAGGCGGATCCTAACCTGTACCAGATTGTGGTGGAGGGGAAGCTGTTGATCATCGTACTATATGTAGATGATATGATTTTGATGGGCGATGAGAAGTTGATACTTTCATGCAAGGAGGATCTTGCACGAGAGTTTGAGATGAAGGACTTGGGCATCCTTCATTATTTCCTGGGATTGGAGATTTGGCAGCGCAGTGGAGGACTGTTTTTTTCTCAGGGAAAGTATTCCTGGGAGATTTTGGAGAGGTTCAACATGCATGGATGCAAGCCTGTTGACACTCCTCTTCCTGGTGGTTGGAGGAAGGAGGATGCTACTTCAGCGGAGGTAGTGGATGCCACTGTCTATCGACAGTTGGTGGGGTCGCTTATGTATCCGGTCAATACACGACCCGATATATGCTATGTTGTTAACCAGCTTTCGCAAGCTATGGTTAAGCCTACCAAGCTCTTCTGGAAGGCAGGCAAGCATGTATTGCGTTATCTTAGTGGCACATCGGGATATGGTCTATGGTACAGACAGGAGGATGGAGCGAAGCTTTCCGGCTTCACTGATGCAGATTGGGCAAGGAGCCCAACGGACCGAAAGAGCACATCTAGAGGAGTTTTCAGCATTGGGTCGACAGCAGTTTCCTGGTACAGCAGGAAGCAGAGATCCGTGGCACTCAGTTCAGCAGAGGCCGAGTACATGGCAGCTAGCTTGGCTGCATGCGAGGCTATTTGGATGAGGAAGATCCTCGTTGGATTGTTTGGGTTGCATTTGGAGCCTACAGTGATTTACTGTGATAACCAGAGTTGCATTAAAATCTCAGCTAATCCAGTATTTCATGATAGATCCAAACACATCGACATCAGGTACCATCATATCAGAGATTGTGTTCAGCGGAGAATCATGATGCTTTCATATGTTCCCACGGAGGATCAGGATGCCGACATCCTGACGAAGGCGCTCACGAGGAGCAAGTTGGAATTCCACAGAGGCAGGATAGGGGTTGTAGATAATCCATATCTTGCTGAGAGGGAGTGTTGAAAATGCAACAAGATGATGGAGCTTAGTGAAATGAAGTCGCCTTCACTAAGTGGGCCCGCAGGCAAATTCTGGCGCAAAGTCTATTTTTAGACTATGTCTATTTTTAGACTATGTCTATTTTTAGACATATGGAGCATGGTCTAGGGGTTGCAGTATGTTATTCTTGGAGTATTGGTCATGTTGGTAAAAATATATGGACCTCTATTTTTGACCTATAGGTCGAAGTCTATATTTAGACTGCCTATCCTAAAAATAGGGAAGTCAAATATTATTTACCCTTAATAATATTTGGACTCTAAACTTCAGTTTACTCTCTTGGAGCACTTCAGTTCGAGCTATAGAAGTGGCTCATGCATCTGACAGAGGAATTACGCTATTCCTAAGGGTTTGGTGAGCTCATGCATGGTTGACTTCAGTTAGGACTTCAGTGGCAGAAGTTTGGTGGAGTTGAAGAGACAGTTGGTGGAGTTGTGTTCGGTTTAACTTAGTTGAACTAGTTGAGATTAGTTTAACTAGCTAATCAACTAGTAATGAGTGGAGTGAATTAAATATTATTTAATTCATTAATTAGTAACTCATTATTAAACTCAAGAACACATCAGTTCACTACAGTGCATGGACAGTTCAGTGGAGACCAGTGAAAGAGGTAGATGAAAGGGTTGAGATAGCTATCAGTTGTGACATCAGTTGTGCATGAGATTTGCACCACACTTGGAGGAATTGCCCATGATGATTGTGCTGTCAAGCCAAGGAGATTCAAACCTTGGATCTCTTATTAGACCAGCCTTGATTGCGCAATAGAGGCAGGCAATTAGTGGATGTGTTTTGAACCTGTGACTTGTTTAAAACCAAGCTAGTTTGTGTGTAACTTCATGAGATAGTACTGAGTACTTGTGAGGAGTATTGTACTGAGTTTGTTACATGTTTTCTCCATTATAATATACACAATAGCTGCGGGGTTTTCAACTATAAGCTTTCCCCATACATACTGTGTTAATGTGTATGATGATTTGATGTGCTATCGCTTGTTTTATTTCCGCATGTGTGATGCTCTAAGTGGAAGAGATTATGTGTTGCATATGAATTCGAATTGATATGTGATTAGGATAGTCTCGGTGGATAATTAATCATTATTCAGCAAATTTCTACAGATGCAGTGGTTGCAGAGCACTGTAACAATGCCTCAGCGCCCAACTTGACCCATATGTCATGCTCCCAATAGGGATGCTATACGCTCTTCTGCTCAACTCTGGCTATGCCCCTATGCTTCAAATGCGGTCAATCATATCACTTGCTACCCAACACTATATCTTCTTCTTTGATCTGTGTCGGGTCACTTACCCAAGTTCTTCGGCCACGTTCTGATTTCCTCCGTTATCAAGGAATTTCACCAGATTTACATTGTAATCCTCCATATTTCCTCTGATGCGATTTAACACAGGAATGCATTACCTCTAGATTTGAAGACCTTTGGAGTTTTCTTTTGAAACCACATCTTATTCGCCCGACATCGCACTTCGCATGCCATTATTTTTAACTTTTCCTTACCACTTATCTTCTAAGACTTGTAATCTGTGCTATGCGATTAGGTCCCACCTGGCATCACACATCATACTTCAGCTACTTTAACATGAACCCTTTGCACTATCTTTTATAACTTGTGATTTTCGAATGCAATCAGGTCCCACCATCACTACATATCACACTTCAGTGAATTTAAAATTTACCTCTGCACTTATTCGTTAAAACTTGCTGTTGAGCCTCAAAACTGTGCTTTCCTTCACCTCATTTTACCTCATTTTCCCTTGTCCATTTCTATCTTAGACCCAATTGATCAATGAATATATTTAAAATTACTTCTAGAATGATTTACATGACTGACTTGTTAAATTTTGTGATTTTTTCCATTGTAAAGCATTTTGACCAGAACTAGCTGCAGAATGCAGACATTCCGTAGCTAACCGGCGATTCTGCAGCTGCCTTCATGTTTGAGTATGTTCCAGGTGGCCTCTTGAGAAAAAACGCATATGGGTATGATCCACGTCATGTCTACATGGTTCGTTGCTCATCATGGAAGAAGAAACGAATTCTGGGTATGGTTTTGAACGTGGGGAACACATTTATGAAGGAAGACTTCTATTAGGACTGTCTCAGTCCAGATGTCTTTTCTTCTTCACGCAGCCACTTCAAAGAGTCCTAACGTGATTCGGATAAGGAAAGACATTGTTCCTAAATTTTTGTAATTATTGTTATGTGCATTTGCTTTATAAACTCTTGGAAGACCGAGAGCTGGGAAGATTTGATGTTAGATTTGCTGCTAGATTTTGTTTAGACTCTATGTTACATTCCTGAAGACGCAGAGTGTTATGTTCAAACTATTTCATCTTTAATGGAGCAGACAAAGTTATTTTGAAGGCGTGATTTAATTTGGAGTTGAATGCCGTCAAGTGGTAGAAGGCCCCTGCCTCTTGCATGGATTTATTTTGCGTAAATTAGATAAGTTTTCTAGCTGCCTTTACGTTTTGCATTTGAATTTGTAGTTGTTTTAATTAGCTACTGTAGTCGTATTCATTCTAACTCTTCCACAAGAAGACACTCTTCCAACAGATTATAATGATGAATGTTGAATGACTATAGTATTGTAGGATTAGGAGTTGAATTTATAGTTGTTTTAACTAGTTACTATAGTTATATTCATTCCAGCTCTTCCACAAGAAGACACTCTTCCAACAGATTATAATGATGAATGATGAATAGCTATAGTACTGTAGGATTTAGTTGTAGTTTTTTCTATTCACTATCACAGTTACACTTGTTCTAATCAATCTTCCATAAGAAGAAACTCTTCCAAGAAATTCTTAAGAAGTTCAAGACATGACCGTGATAATGGATGATTTAGTTGTGTGTTTGTACTAAGTATCATCTCTGTTCTTGCTCTTAAACGCTTTCCCAAGACATCATAATGACGAGTAGGGTATGGATATGATATCTTAGTTTTTCATTTGCTTTCAGTCTATTTGCTTACAATTGCACCCAATTACACAGTCAGAATTGTTCTATCCCTTCGAAGGAACTCTTCCAAAATATCACTAATGATGAACAAACAGATTGTGTAACTTCATAGAATAATGCATGTTAGCATAGTTAGAATGCTTCGGAGTTTCATTGCATTTAACTCATGTTCAGTTACTTTGTTTCAAGATTGATGATGACTTATAGTTCAACATTGTTCTAGTTTAAGTGGCATCTTAGGTTCATTCTTAGATTAACTTATTGCACTTGCACTTCATATTCAAATTGTCAGCCATTGCACAATAAATTACTTCAGTTGTTAGGATTAACAAGACAGCCTTCATTATTCACAAACCTCTTCTTGTTCTAAAATCCCTGATTGATCTATAACCTTATGAACAGGAGACAACATTATTCTAAGGCCTGAAGTATCTCTGTAATTTCCTCATCATTTCATAAACATAGCTCTTCCTCAAAAGAACTACTTTGAAAAAGAAACCAATAACTCTTTGAGTAAAGGTTCTGTGACATTCAATTAAATTGCAGAATAGAACTAGGAATTAGTCATAGAATAGAAGAGCTTAGGACAAAATGTTGCATCATGGTAAGATTAGTGTTTAACTGTTTAGTTAGAGGATTTACATATTTAGTGATCATTTCTCAAGTTTAGTTTGTGTTTTGAATCATTTGTCTGAAAGTCATTATCAAGCTTTGCTTTTATTTAGTCATAGTTTAGATTCTGCTTCAGTGTTTCCAATTGCATTTGCCATTCCATACATTAGGCTTAACTCTGTTTTTGACCACCAACTCCTTTCCATTAGTTTTCTAGGCATTTTCATTGCGAACATAAAAATCACCAAAAGACCAAAAACATCATAAATCATCACAAAAGACCAAAAACATCACAAAACACTACACACAACGCATTAGGAAATAAGTACCTAGGTACATACAGTACACTTCACTTCAGCAGTTTACAAATCCTGGTTGACAATTAAATGAGCTCAGTTTAGGAGACTAGATTGAGACCAAACATTTTGGCGCCGTTGCCGGGGAAGTGAAAACTAGGTAACCTTTGTTTCTTAGCATCCAAAAAAACAATTTTATGCGTAGGGAGAGAGATTCAAGGGGAAGATTTATAAGCAGCAGAGGCAGAAGTTTGATTTCTAGAACACCACTTGTTTCATCTATACCTAGAACTAGTACACTTTCAACTCAAACCCATCTTCCATCCTTTACTGATCCTGGACTTCTAGAAGATCTAAGGTCACCTATTCCATTAGAGAAACCTTCCACTTCATCCACTGAACCTGCCATAGAAGAAGATCTAAAGACTCCTGTTAGGGACACAAATCTTCCTACTTCCACAGGAGAGTCAACCATGGCAGAAGAAGGAGGAGGAGGAGTTGTTAATGGAGAACACACATTATTTGGAGGAGGAGGTAGAGGTAGAGGTAGAGGAGAAGGAGGTAGAGGTGCAGATGGAGGAAGAGGTAGAATAGGAAGCTCTTTTGGGTTCCCTATACTTGATGAAGAAACCAATACAACCATGAAAAAAATTTCACCTTCTGTCCTTCCGAACTTCTATGGACTTAAAACTGAGGATCCTGAAACTTTCTTATTCGAATTTGAAGTGTTGTGTAGAACTTATGACTATCTACAAGATGCTCAAAAATTGAAATTATTTCCTTCAACTCTGAAAGGAGCAGCATTGAAGTGGTTTATGAGTTTAAACAATAGTTCTATTAGAACATGGGAAGACATGAAACAAGCATTTCTAGAGAGATACTTGGATTATTGTATGCCAGTTAATCATAAGGAAGAAGTGTTCAAGATGTTACAAAAAGAAGATGAAAACTTAGAAGATTTGTTGGAAAGATTTAAATATAACATAAAAAGGGCAAAAATGGAAAACCTAGATCAAGACATCTTAAAAGCTCTTTTGTTGAAAACAATTAGGGATGAATGGTTGGATATCCTTAACATGATGGGAAAAGGGGATATATCACAACTCACATTACCTGAAATATCGGAGTTATGTATTAACCTTTCAAGAGGGAAATCTAAAACTGTCAAAGGTCCAAGAGATCCCGCTCTTGCAAGGGCAAGTAAATCTGCTTCTGGGACAGTAAGTAGATCAGAAATAGGACACATGCTTGATGATTTTAAGTCTTATATCTTAGGGAGTCTTAGTGAACAAATAGACACCCTTAAGATACAAAACAAGCAGAAGGCTGAATCTGATGCTTTGGCAATCTTTTGTCCCAAATGTAGAAAGAAACATGCCTTAAGAGAGTGTCCTTTGGATGTAAAAGTTATAGAAACTTGTGTCATTTGTTCTGAGAAACATGAGACCAAGAATTGTCCTTCTCTTCTTGGTCTCAAGGCTATTTTTCAGGAAGAAAATCCTACAGACTCCACAGAATCTCTTAACTTTGTATCTAGAAGACCTTGGCAGGGACCTCAGACACAAGGGTTCCATGATCAAATGTATAGTCAACTTCCACCTTGGAATTCTCGGCAACAACCTTGGCCCCAATTTCAAAATCAATCGCAATCTTGGGCACAAGGAACACAAAGTCCCTATGGAAGATACTTTCCATATTATCAGTATCCACCATCCTATCCACCATATCCACATTTTTATCCTCAAAATTCTCAACAAAATTTCCCTCAAAATCTTCAACAAAATTTTCAACAAAATCCTCAACAACATCATCAGAACCAACCACATCAAAATCAACCACTTCCATTACCATTCCCTCAAAAATCCAATCAATTGCCAGCTCAACCCATACCAAACCCCAATAATAGGAACCCTCAGAATACATACATGATAGAAGGACAACAATTTCCAACTTATTTAATTACTCCTCTAGACCTTAGTGATGTTCAACTTAGGTCTGGAAGGATACTTGAGAAGAGGAAACCTTCTGTGATCATACAAGAACAAGATAATTATGAGGAAGACTCCCTACGGGTTAATAAAAGTCTTGAGGAAGATACATCCTTTCAAGATCAAAACATTGAAAAACTGAAACAAAAAGATCCAATAAATCCAACTCCAGTATTAGAGCAACCATCCACATCTACTTCTATACCTCCTTTTCCGGAAAGACTACAAATTGATAAAGGTGTAGAAAAACAAATAATGGTGCCTAATTATGATTTCTTGGATGAATTGAGAAATGTTTGCATTAAAATTCCATTATTGCAGGCCATCAAAGAAATCCCAATTTTAGCCAAAACAATAAAGGAGTTGAGTATGAAGACAACAAGAAAAAGAATAAGAGAAACCAAGAAAATTCAACTGGTAGGAAAAATAGCAGACATTATGATGGGAAAGATTACTATTCCAAAGTATCTTGACCCAGGAAATCCAGTTGTCAAAATTCACATCAATGGAATTGAAATTCAAAACACACTCATTGATTTAGGAGCAGCAATAAATATCATGAGTAGACAAATCATGGACAAAGCTGAAACTTCCTAATCTTCTCTTTACACCCACACTATTACAATTAACAGATAGATCTGTGATCAAACCAGATGGGGTAATAGAAGACATTCCAGTGTCCCTAGATTCTTGGGAGTACCCTGTGGATTTCATGATCCTAACTCCTAAGAATAATCTAGGAGGCCATTCTGTTATACTAGGAAGACCTTGGTTGGCTACAGCTGATGCTTTTATTAGTTGTAGGTCCGGTGATATGTATATTTCTGATGGTATTTCAACAAAGAAATTCACTTTATATCCTCCAGCTAGGACAATTACAGATCTAGATGACACTCAATGGATAGAGGATGAAGAATATTTACAACCACTCTTCACAATTTCAAAAATTAGTGAAGATAATCAAATTCTGAATACTCTAGAAAACTTTGAATCTTCTCCAGAACACAAGCAAGAATCATTTCAAGAGGGATCCAATATTGATTTCTTGTCATCTAGGCAGATGTCTCTTCATTCTATGGACAAATTTGGCAGCTCTACAAGTGAAATTTTTCCAGGTAAAACCTTGAACATAAACAAAAACCTAGAAAAATCTCAACAAGAAGAGTTAGTCAAAGTATTACAGAGACATTCTTCTGCATATGCATGGGAATACACTGACATGAAAGGAATAAGTCCCAAGACTTGTACTCATCACATCTATATAGAGGCAAATTGCAAACCAATCAGACAACCTCAAAGACGGATGAATCCAAATCTTAGGGAAATTGTCAAGGAAGAATTACAAAAATTGTTAAATGTTAACTTCATCTATCCTATTTCAGATAGTCAGTGGGTTTCCCCTTTGGTAATTGTACCTAAGAAAAATGGAAAATGAAGGGTGTGTGTTGACTACCGAGAACTGAATAAAGCTACTCTTAAAGACCATTTTCCCTTACCTTTCATAGATCAAGTATTAGATACATTAGCAGGTAAAAAGTACTTTTCATTCCTAGATGGATTTAGTGGTTACAATCAAATCCAAGTAGCACTTGAAGACCAAGATAAAACCACATTTACTTGTCCTTGGGGTACCTATGCCTACCGAGTATTGCCATTTGGGTTATGCAATGCACCTGCAACATTCCAAAGGGAAGTATTAGGAATTTTTTCTGATCTGATACATGACTGTGTAGAGGTGTATATGGATGATTTCATAGTTTATGGGGACACATTTGAAGAGGCTTTAGAAAACTTGGAAAAAGTCTTAAAAAGATGTCAAGAAGCAAACCTTTCACTTAGTCATGAAAAATGTTTTATCATGTTTACTGAAGGTATTGTTTTAGGGCACCACATTTCAGGGGATGGGATTAGAGTTGATGAGGCAAAAGTTGAAGTCATTTCTAACCTATCCATTCCAAGTTGTCAACGAGATGTTAGAAGTTTTCTAGGATTTACAGGGTATTATCGGAGATTTATAGAAAACTTCACCAAAATAGCATCTCCACTCTTCAAATTACTCACCAAATATTGTGAATTTAAGTGGACTTCTGATTGTCAGTTAGCTTTTGAAACCCTGAAAACCAAAATTTCTGAAGCACCTATATTAAGGGGACCTAACTGGAAGTTACCTTTTCATATCTCGACAGATGCTTCCGATACAGCTCTAGGAGCAGTATTGGGACAGAAAGATTTAATTCCCTATGCCATCTATTATATCGGTAAAAATTTGACTCCTGCAGAGTTAAACTATACTGTAACTGAAAAAGAGTTTTTAGCTGTTGTTCATGCCATTAACAAGTTTAGACACTATATAACAGGCTATGAAACTTTTATTCACACTGATCATTCTGCCATTAGATACTTAATGAATAAATCAATCACTAATGGCAGAGTTATAAGATGGTTGTTATTATTACAAGAATTCAACATTACTATTCTAGATAGGCCTGGAAAACAAAACACTGTGGCTGATTTCCTGTCTAGAATTCAAAATATCAAAGATGACACTCCGGTTGAAGATCAATTTCCTGATGAATATCTTTTTGCAATCTCTACTCAAACTCCATGGTTTGCTGATATTGCCAATTATTTAGTTTCGGGAAAATTTCCTTCAATTATGAATGCAAGGGATAAAAGAAAAATCATTAATGATAGTGCAAGATATTCATGGGTCGCTAATGAGTTGTACAAGACAGGTCCGGATTTGATTATTAGAAGGTGTGTTCGTGAAGATGAGATGCCTGAAATTCTCAAGGCATGTCATGATGAACCTTGTGGCGGACACTTTGCAGATAAGAGGAAAGCCTATAAGATCCTTAATTTAGGATATTATTGGCCATCTTTGTTTAAAGATGCAAGGGAATATGTCAAAAGGTGTGACAGTTGCCAAAGGGTAGGGAAACCTTCTCCTTCGGGTGAGATGCCATTACAACCTCAGGTACACATTGAACCTTTTGAAAAATGGGCTTTGGATTTTGTAGGACCTATTAGTCCTCCATCAAGACAAAAGAAATATATATTAGTTTGCACTGATTATGTTATTAAGTGGGTAGAAGCTAAACCATTACTTGTTGCTAATGAATCATCTGTAGTTACTTTTCTTTTTGAGGATATTTTCACTCGTTTTGGTGTCCCAAGGGAAATTGTTACAGATCAAGGAGCTCAATTTACATCAAGGTTAGTGGAGCAAATGATGGAGAAGTACAAAATCAGACATAGAACATCTACTCCTTATCATCCACAAGCAAATGGTCAAGTGGAATCCACTAATAAGGTCATTGAAGGAATCCTAACAAAGACTGTTCATTTACATAGAAGAGATTGGGTAGATAGGCTTCCTGAAGCCTTGTGGGCCTATAGAACTACATGGAGAAACACAACAGGCCATACTCCTTATGAGCTTGTTTATGGAAAGTAAGTTTTGTTTCCCATAGAGTTCCAGATTCAAACTTTCAAAATGGCAGTTCAGCTAGGACTTGATTTAACGGAGGCACAAAAGCATAGATTGGAGCAAATTAATGAATTGGATGAGATCAGACAAGATGCAGTTCAGAAAACAAGTCTAGTCCAACAGCAAAGGGCTAGATGGCATGACAAGTACATCAAAGAGAAGAAATTTAAAGAGGGTGAGTGGGCTCTCTTGTTTGATTCAAAATTCAAGGATTTTCAAGGGAAATTTCAGACACATTGGCTTGGGCCATATGAAATTGTTCGAATTTTTGATAATGGGGCAGTAAAAATCAGAACTATAGATGAAGAAGAGGTCACTTTTCTTGTGAATGGTCATAGACTGAAGCTATACCACAAGCCACTCTTAAGAGAAGAGTTTATCAAGAAGTTCCAAGAAGACAATGATGTGAAGTTAATGAAGAAGAGTCTCTCTTCTTCATCAACTTGATTAAATTTTCTGAAGCATTTCTCTTCTAAAAAATAAAAATAAATAAATAAATAAATATATATATATATATATATAAATAAATAAATAAAGGTATAAGCATGAAAACCAATCATTGATTGGCATGTTTATACAGAAAAGATAGGGTGAAAATCAGAGTCTCTCTGACACTCTAACTTTTCCCATTTTTGTTTTTAAAAAAAAGCAGCTGTTATAAAAATCATAAGTTCAGTTCCATAGTGCTTATGATTCATTTCATTTCACTCCATCCACTTATTCATCCATACTCCATCTCATCCATCATTCATATTTCACTCCATTCCACATTTCATTCATCTCATTCCATCTTCCATCCATCTCATTTTCATGTCAAAATACAAAATTTGATATCTTGCTGTAAGTGAATAAAATATGTCATGAATTGCAGTACAACCCTTATGTTCTTTTCACTCCATTTCATAAACTGAATCCATTCCATTTCATCATCCACTTCATACATATCATAATCCATCATCCATTTTCATTCATACCATTTAACATTTCACCCATACTCCAAAAAACATTCCATTTCATGATTAAAGTGCTCTACAGGAACATTCTGCAGCTCAGTGGACATTCTGCAGCTGATCAACCTTTCTGCAGCCGGACAGTCTTTCTGCAGCTACAAACCCTGAAGGCATCAATCAGAAGACATTATAATTGCAACAAAGTGACTCAGTGTATCCAAGAATCAAAAGCATCAAGAAGATTATGAAGACTCTTCCAAAGATGAGCAGAGAAGACAAAGACTACAAAAATCAAATGAAAGGCAGAGGTAACAAGTTTAAATTATAATGGAATTTCATAAAATTTTAGCATAGTTTAGTTATGGATTGTTCGAAAAGGTTGTTTTAATTATTTTTGTTGATCAATACCAATAAACCCTCCACAGACTTTGGATTAAAATCTTCCATTTCAAATTTCATATCCGATAGCATTTAAGCGGTTAAAATGGCCGAGGTGTTTGAATTATCCACGTCTCTTAACCAAATCATTCAATGATGATTCCCTCTGCCGTCGTAAAATCCTCCGCCGTCTCTTCAATCATTAATACATTCCCTCCACCTCACTCCACTACTTCATTCCGTGACCACTGCCATAACTTCATTCTGTAGCCGGCATTCCATTCCGAAGACAGAGATATTATTATCACTGAGAGCAGAGCCAAAGGATATCAGTTTGAATAACGTTGAGCATTGTAAACTCAGAGCAGAGAAAAAGGGTAAATTTGGAAGCATAACAGCGTGAGAATTTGAAGCCATTTGATTCCGTGGGTATACAAAGTATCACTGTGGGCAGAGTTTGAGCATTCTTACTATAAACACAGAAGTGTAGCAGCGTGGAGTTTGAAGTCTTTTGCTACCAGAGACATATCAGTCCAAAGTTCAAATGTTAACCAGAGACATATCAGTCCAAAGTTCAAATGTCAACAGAGATATATCAGCCGAAGTTTTGAAACTATTTTCATCATCAACAGAGGCATATCAACGCGAGGTTTTGAAGCTGTTGCCACTATAAATCAGAGGTATGTCATTCCAAAATTGAAGCCATTTTCATTTAGAGCTTGAAGCCATTTCAATCCGAAAGTGAAAGTCATTGTTTTGTGGGTAAAAAAAAAAAAAAAAAAAAGAGTGTTAATTTGAAAGTTGAAGAAGCAATCATGGGTTTCATTGTAAGGACTGAACCAGTGGGTTCAAAATATTTAGAAGGCTACCCTCAATGCAAAGAAATGTTACAACAAATAGGATGGCTTCAATTTTTGGAAAAATTTAATGGCTTCCACAAGGAAGTCACTAAAACATTTGCAAGATCATTTCAAGGAACCGAAGTTGAAGTGGGGGATGTCAAGTTTACTGTCACTGAAGTTTTTATTGCAGAGGCTACAGGGTTGCTCAGAACTAGAGAGAGATGGTTCAAAAATAGAGAATTCCACAATGACTCCTGGAAACAAATTTTAAAATCACCAGGTATGGATGTCAATGTATTTAAGAAAGGAATTCCCAGTTCTGCGTTGAAAAACAAATGGAGAAACATACTACTTCTTTTGCAAAAAATTATTACATGTGAGGGTAGATATGGGACATTTTATGTCTACCACATTAGACTAATGATGCATTTTCTGGGAGAAGACTTAAACCTACCATATTTCTTACTTCAAAGTCTGAAAAAGATGGCTGCCTGTGTTCAAAGAAGGGTTAAATTTTTAGAGACAACCCTGTATCATCATGGTTTGGTCAAAATCTTGATTGAACATCATCTAGCTAAAACAAATGATACATGGGATGATTTCTTAATAAGAAATCATTTTGAAGAAGCAAAAGAACCATCACTTGAACCACAGCCTACAAGAAGAAGTAGGAAATGGAGGACTTCAGAAGTTGAAATTGATAAAACAGTCCAAGAAAGCAGTGAGGAAATCATTTTAGAGAAGTTGACTCAAATCAAGAGGCAACTTAAGGAAGAAAAGGTAATCAGGAAATCTGCCATGGAGAAAGGAGAGGGATCTTCTCAGCCTAGGAGGAGCCACAGATTAAAGGGAAAACTGAAGAAAACACTAATCAAACAAACAGGGGTGATTGATATAGAAGACGAGGAAACATCCATGGAAGAAGATATTGAAGAAGAATTTTATGAAGGAACCCCTGAAATTGACCCTGCTCAATAGGAAATTTATGACTATGTGGAAACTTTGGAGAGGAGAGCTTCAGAAAGCAGAGAGAGAACCCCCAGTCCTCCACTGTCTGAAATAGATATATTAAGGAGGGATAGATATGAGTTGGAATTGTTGAATAGACACATCAAAAACGAAAATGAAATTCTCAAGGATCAAATCAAGCTCAAAACTGATATGAACTCAACCTTATCCCTGCATATAGACAAAGTGGAGAAGACCAATGAGAAGTTGAAGACAAGGAACAAAAAGCTAATTAGGGCACTCACCAACCTCAGGTTCAAACTTGTTATCAGGAAACCCAGAAGACCTCTAGCTTCCAGACAAAGGAGAAGAAGGGGATTAGATGTCCTTGCAGAAGCCTTTGAATTCATAGGATAATTTGCATGAGGACATGCAAAGAGACAGCAGTGGGGGTATGTTGAGCCTCAAAATTGTGCTTTCCTTCACCTCAATTTACCTCATTTTCCCTTGTCCATTTCTATCTTAGACCCAATTGATCAATAAATATAGTTAAAATTACTTCTAGAATGATTTACATGACTGACTTGTTGAATTTTGTGATTTTTACCATTGTTAAGCATTTTGACCGGAACTAGCTGCAGAATGCAGACATTCCGTAGCTAACCGGCGATTCTGCAGCTGCCTTCATGTTTGAGTATGTTCCAGGTGGCCTCTTGAGAAAAACCGCATATGAGCATGATCCACGTCATGTCTACATGGTTCGTTGCTCATCATGGAGGAAGAAATGAATTCTAGGTATGGTTTTGAACGTGGGGAACACATTTAGGAAGGAAGACTTCTATTAGGACTGTCTCAGTCCAGATGTCTTTTCTTCTTCACGCAGCCACTTCAAAGAGTCCTAACGTGATTCGGATAAGGAAAGACAGTGTTCCTGAATTGTTGCAATTATTGTTATGTGCATTTGCTTTATAAACTCTTGGGAGACCGAGAGCTATGTTAGAGATTTTATGTTAGATTTGATGCTAGATTTTGTTTAGACTCTGTGTTACATTCCTGAAGACGAAGAGTGTTATGTTCAAACTATTTCATCTTTAATGGAGCAGACAAAGTTATTTTGAAGGCGTGATTTAATTTGGAGTTGAATGCCGTCAAGTGGTAGAGGGCCCCTGCCTCTTGCACAGATTTATTTTGCGTAAATTAGATAAGTTTCCTAGCTGCCTTTATGTTTTGCATTTGAATTAATAGTTGTTCTAATTAGCTACTGTAGTCGTACTCATTCTAACTCTTCCACAAGAAGACACTCTTCCAAAAGACTATAATGATGAATGGGAAAATGACTATAGTATTGTAGGATTAGAAGTTGAATTTCTAGTTGTTTTTAACTAGCTACTGTAGTTATATTCATTCTAACTCTTCCACAAGAAGACACTCTTCCAAAAGATTATAATGATGAATGATGAATAGCTATAGTACTGTAGGATTTAGTTGTAGTTTTTGCTATTCACTATCACAGTTACACTTGTTCTAATCACTCTTCCACAAGAAGAAACTCTTCCAAGAAATTCTTAAGAAGTTCAAGACATGACCGTGATAATGAATGATTTAGTTGTGTTTG
Organism: Pinus albicaulis; assembly: GCA_034641835.2. Taxonomy (NCBI): domain Eukaryota; kingdom Viridiplantae; phylum Streptophyta; class Pinopsida; order Pinales; family Pinaceae; genus Pinus; species Pinus albicaulis. The sequence continues at coordinate 679,523,508 of CM076570.1, forward strand.
TACTAAGTATCATCTCTGTTCTTGCTCTTAAACGCTTGCCCAAGACATCATAATGACGAGTAGGGTATGGATATGATATCTTAGTTTTTCATTTTCTTTCAGTCTATTTGCTTACAATTGCACTCAATTACACAGTCAGAATTGTTCTACCTCTTCCAAAAGAAGAAACTCTTCCAAAATATCACTAATGATGAACAAGCAGATTGTGTAACTTCATAGAATAATGCATGTTAGCATAGTTAGAATGCTCCGGAGTTTCATTGCATTTAACTCATGTTCAGTTATTCTGTTTCAAGTTTGATGATGACTTATAGTTCAACATTGTTCTAGATTAGTGGCATCTTAGGTTCATTCTTAGATTAACTCATTGTACTTGCACTTCCATTCAGATTACCATCCATTGCACAATAGATTATTTCAGTTATTAGGATTAACAAAACAGCCTTCATTATTCACAAACATCTTTCTGTTCTAAAATCTACAAATGATCCATAGCCATATGAACAGAAGACAACATCACTATAAGGTCTGAAGTATCTCTGTAATTTCCTCATCATTTCATAAACAGAGCTCTTCCTCAAAATAACTACTTTGAAAAAGAAACCAATAACTCTTTGAGTAAAGGTTCTGTGACATTCAATTAAATTGCATAATAGAACTAGGAATTAGTCATAGAATAGAAGAGCTTAGGACAAAATGTTGCATCATGGTAAGATTAGTGTTTAACTGTTTAGTTAGAGGATTTGCATATTTAGTGATCATTTCTCAAGTTTAGTTTGTGTTTTGAATCATTTGTCTGAAAGTCATTATCAAACTTTGCTTTTATTTAGTCATAGTTTAGATTCTGCTTCAGTGTTTCCAATTGCATTTGCCATTCCATACATTAGGCTTAACTCTGTTTTTGACCACCAACTCCTTTCCATTAGTTTTCTAGACATTTCCATTGTGAACATAAAAATCACCAAAAGACCAAAAACATCATAAATCATCACAAAAGACCAAAAACATCACAAAACACTACACACAACGCATTAGGAAACAAGTACCTAGGTACATACAATACACTTCACTTCAGCAGTTTACAAATCCTGGTTGACAATTAAATGAGCTCAGTTTAGGAGACTAGATTGAGACCAAACATGTTACACTGAAAATTGTCATCCTGACATTCTGCTATGTGTATGAGCTCATTACTACTCATACTTCTCCCTTTGCAAGTCTAACATATCAGTTCCTCATGTCAAGCCTTGAAAATCAGAGAAAATTTCCTAAAAGTCTCCTAAACTTTAGTATCGCACTTTCTCGCTATATTGCCTGCGGTCCCGCACCCAATGTTCAGCTGTCATGCATGCCTGAACGCACTTTCTCTTTGTTATAGGTGCGGACCCCTGTAAGATAAAAAAGGCGCAAGTAATTTCCAAAAAGCTCAATAAAAGTGAATTCTAGAAGCTTCCAGAAAATATCTTGCGGTGATAGAACCGCTCTTATGAGGTGCATGTATCCCTTACCTAATGGAGCTAACCCCTTGATGTGAGGAGCTTATCCCTTTGAAGGAGGATTTTATCCCTTCATAGTTGGAACAGAAAACCTCCTCTATTCTACTATAAAAAGAGGCATTGGGTAGCCTCAAGGTTAGTTGAAGCTTTAGAATATTTGAAGTTAAGTGCTGTTGAGATTCAGACTCAGTTGATTAAGACTTTCGTGAGGAGAGATTACATACCTCTATTAGTCTTGGTTGGAGGAGTGCAGAGCTTATCAAAGTAAAGGAGATTCCTGCTTCGGACCCCGGAAAGTCCTGTGCAACATCAAGGCTCAGGTTGTAAGGATTTTCTTCTTTTTGAAATTAATACAAATATACTCATTTTTCTCAATAAGCTTTCAATCAATGGTTTATTTCATAGATTCCTTGATCACTATGATAAGCATGGTTTATGATGATTTCTATACAGGTGCTATGTAATATTTTGCTTGTTTGTGACTTCAGGTTTACGAGGAAAACTCCTTCAAGCGCGCGAGGGACAACAACGACTTCAAACAAGCACTGGACAAACGGTAAGTCCTTAACACCCCTATAGAGCTTTTCGTAGATCGTATATGCTTAGAAAAAGATTAGTCTATTTGGATGTTTGTTGCTAGATACTTTTGGTACTAGGGAGATCGGTCTTGTCCACAAGACGGATTAATCCTCCAACACTCGTCTAAGTGGGAATCTAGCCCCTTAGGGCTTCAGTACCCTCCACACTTTGTGAAAGAGTTTTTAGTTGCTGCAGGTTGTCTGAAATTTTCAGAGTGTTCAACCATTTTTTCAGATATGATACCCCACCTTCAGATCAACTTCAGATTGGCTATTTATCCATCCAAATCACCTCATTTAGTTTTGTATGGGTTTTCCTCTAGGTTCCCCTCCGCTACCCTCCAGGACATAGCCTTTTGCCACCTCATTCACAACAATCTTTCCTATGATTTGTTGTTGTTTTTCTGCACCAATTTCTAGAAGATCTGACCTTTAGATCCCTTTCCCTCTCGACCTTATATCTATTGGCTATTTTGGTGTGTTTTGACTAGTTTTTTGCCCACCTAAAGACTACTTGTTGAGAGGTCTGCCTCCTTGGGTTTAGATTTTTGCATTATTAGCTGTTTATTTTCTGTTATTTCAGTTTCATATACTGTTATCTGTAGGTTTATTTACAGTTATACAACACACATTTTCTTTTTCTCTACAAACGTCTAGGTTTAAAAATTAAAATTTACACACTTTACACACACACCCTAAGTGAAGAAGAGCTTGGTTAACACCGCCAAGAAAAGACTTTAAAATTGAAATCAATTGATCCTGCACCTCTTTTCCCTTGTTTCGACATTGTAATTAGTTGATCTTGCACCTCTCCACCATTCTTGGTATCTCTTCCCCTTGTGCCGTGTTTGTGTCGTCTTTATTGCGCCACCAAGGAGTTTATCTCGGAGACTTCTTGGCCTTCAGCCTCAGTTTCCAGTAGGAAGACTTACTCCTCCACGTAGGATTCGAGTTAGGCCTCCACCAAGTCCACACTCTGATTTCTCTTCTGGTTCATTGGGTTCTCCTTTTGGTTCCGCCCCCGATTCTTCTCTTGTCACCTTCACCATGTCTGGTTCAGGACCTAACGCTAGTGGTGGTCCCGACCCTAATGCTGGAAATACTACTAGTGGGACTGCAACAGGAACTACTCCGGCTTCTCCCTTGCTCCCCTATATGGCAGGCCTCAGTCTTCCCAATTTTAACCAGTTGATCAATGAACCTATACACCATGACGCTAGTTGGCCTGCTATGCCGACCAAGCTCCCTTTGGACATTCCCAAGTTTGAAGGTCTTGCTAAAGAAGATCCTACAAATCATATTCGATCTTTCCACATGTGGCGTTCATCTAACTCCATTACCGATGACTCTATCCGTCTTCGGTTGTTCCAAAATACACTTACAGGTGAAGCTTCTAAGTGGTATGTTGATCAGGCCTCATCCTCTCATACCACCTTTGCGACTCTTGCTTAGGCTTTTTTGTCTTATTTCTAGCTTCCTCTTCATTACGACACTGGTACCAAATTTTGACTTCTTTCCATCAATCGTCTACGACCCGCCTACCTGATCATGTCCAAGAATGGCGGAGAAGAAAGAGCCTATCTCGAGCCCCTACCTTTGAAGACTGTGTCTATATGGATTGGTTCCTTAGATCTATCTTGCCTGCTATCGGCAAATATTTCACATCGCATTCCCACAAACTGAAGAAGCTGCTCTCCAAATTGCGTTAAAATATGACTTGATCTATGCTCAGTAGGGTTATGTTTATACCGTTATACTTGATCTTCCTAGACCCGGTGGTGCCAACGCACCGGGGGCATCTTATTCCACTGACGGTATCATTGGAGCTCTCTCTCATCCATACTCTTAACCTCCCATGGGCTATGGTTTTCCTCAGGGGGGTGCCAGCACCTCCTGCACTTATCCCCCTCCTGGTAGCATGTATCCAGGATATGGAATGCCTCCTCCTTTTTCCCAACCTCCTGTTTACCACAATGTTATCCAACCTCCTTATTATCCATATCTGCAGCCTAGTGCTCTAGCTCCTCTAACATTAGCACCTCCGCCTCCCTTGCCTTCTCAAACCCTGCAATAACAGCCACCGCCCCCTCAGGGGCAGGTGTATGCACAATAGGGCGCGACTAATCCTCCTCCTTCCAAAAAGAAGAGGAAAGGCACTCAAAAGAAATCTGCTCCCGGTAATCCTGGACCTAATCCTCAAAATAATGCACCTAACACTGCTAACCAGCAACAGGGCACTCAGCCCAAGCAAGACAGGCCTATTTGCACAAACAAGCCTTGTTCTTGTTGTGGTGTTTATGGTCATTACACACATAATTGTCCTCTTTTACCACAGATGAAGCAGATGTGGGAGTCTCAAGAAACATTTCGAGGATAACAAGCTTCCCCTTCCATTCCTCCCAGTGTTGCGTCTAGTCAGCCGGTTGTGTTTACTAATCCTTTCCCTCAACAAAGATTTGTGGCTAACCAACCACCTGAAGGTCAGGTGGCCATTCAACCTCTTCCATCTGGTACCTCTGATTACCAGATTCTCATGATGAATTCTGACCAACCTTTAACCGTAGACATCAATCCTCAGACTCAGTCCCGTCAGTACAACAAGCCTCCCGCTACGTCTGTCCCCAAGCCACCTCCTTTGGTCCCTACAAAGCCTATTTTGACACCTAATGGTCCCTTGCAGGTCCCTTAGCCTAAGGCAGAGGTTCATACCAAGATCTCTAAGGGACCACTACACCGAAATGATGCTTCTAGCAAAGCTGTCCATTCGTATAGCATAGTAGATGATTTGGCACAATCTCCTGCTGCCATTTCAACACTGGAACTCCTCTAGTTGTGCCCTTCACAAAAAAAAGCTCTACTATCTGCCATGAGTGCTATAGATCCTTCCAATGATCAATTGATTGTATTTGATGTTGACCGTTCAGAACATCCTCCTCTCCCTACTTCCGTCGCCTTCCAAATCCCAGTCAAGATCTAGAATGCCGATGTTTCCTGGTGCATCATTGATGAGGGGGCATCCATCTGTGTGATGTCTTCTTCGGTTTGGACACAACTTGGATCACCTGAGTTGGCTCCTTCCACGCCGAGCGTGGGATGGCCACACCTCATAGCCCATTGGTCAATTCCACAACTGTCCTATTACTCTTGTGGGCAATACTATTTGCATTGATGTAGAAGTCATAAATGCCCCCTTAGATTACAAAATTCTATTGGGTCGTAGCTACACTTATGCAATGTCTATTGTCCCATCTGTGGCTCACCGCAAGATGTCCTTCCCTCATAATGGAAAGATAGTCACCATTGACCAATTGACATATTATGAACCGAAGTCTCAGACCTTCTATGAGTCCATCATCTCTTCGGTGGCCAATAAGCAAACCGTCGATCCTTTGACCAGTGTCTCACCCAGAGTCTACAAATATTCCTCATTTCTTGGTACATTCCCTGGTCTTCCTCCTCCTGTCTCTAATCCCAACTCATTGAATGTTTTCATGATGCAATTGTCTCGGGCTGCCCTCAAGTGGCTCGCTTCAGCTAGTCAGCAGCCTCCTCGCCCTCCGTAGCCTACTCTTAGCCCTTCGATTTAGCCTTCTGGAACTCCTCCTCATGGCCCTTCACCTACAGCTGGTATCCATGAGCCTCTTTACCCTCCTGGAATGGTTCCTCCAGGCCTTAACCATCTTGGAGCTGTTCTGCCTGGCCATTACCCCTCCGATCAGATATCGTTCCTATCTCCCCTCGCTAGGAGTGTACACAGTACCTTTCATGGCTACCCTCTCTCTTCCTAACCCGACCCTTTGGTTTCCTGTCTGGTACCTTGATCCTCCAGCCGTTACCTTTCCTGGTCAACCTAAACCTTATCTTGCTTTGACCCCGGTTCAACCGGTCCCCATGACTTCTCCCAATGTTACAGTGCCTCATCCACCTCAACAAGAACCACCTCCTGTTGCGACTGCTTCGGGTAAGAATGGAAAAGCTCGAAAGAGGGCATCAAAAGACAAGGTTGCCCCGACTGACCCTGCTCCTCCTTTTCCTCCAAATCCTTGTGCTTTGTGTGATGTCGTCGGCCATGCCACCCATAACTGTCCTGAACTGCCCCATATCAAGCCCATGGTTAAAGTTGCGTTCCCTGAGTCTATGGTCCACAAGCCTCTGTTTCTTCCTTGACTGCAACCAAGAACCCTAAAAATATTCACACCAATCAACCCTGTGCTTTGTGTGATCTCCATGGCCATTATTCCCACCATTTTCCCCACCTTACGCATTGCCGCACCTCTTTGGAGGTAGTTCGGGAGTACGAGGTTGAACAAAACCAATACGCCTCTCCCATACTTGCGCAATATGCTGCAGGCTAGCTTGAGGATTTACCCGCTCCCATTGAAATTCCCCCTCCCGATGTCAAGATGAAGGAGCCTGCAGCCACCATCCTCTACCTATCATCATCCATGAGACCCTCGGTGGAAGTTCTCTCTGCATCTTCCCCTGTTGTTTTGCTTGACCTCCCTTTAATGATCACCCTGGGCTCAACATCAGTAGATCCCTTATCTGCTTGTTCTTCCGTCATCCCCCATGAAAATGCGCATGTGAACCTTTCTTCTCATGATGATGAGTCAGGTAGCTTCGCCGCGTCATGTGGTCTCCCTTCCTCCAGTCACTCCATTTTCTATTGTGATGACATCATGGAAGCCTTGTCCACCCCTGACTTCATCTTTCCTGCCTATAAGCGGGATGGCACCATCCGTGTCTATGGTGACTTTCACGGCCTGAGCACAAGCTACACCTACGGTAGCTCCCACACTCCACCTCACCGTCGGTGTGTGAGTGGTAGACATCCTACCCAACTCACTCCCTCTCGCGGAGTGCATTCGATTTCTACTTTGCGCTCAGGTTGCTAGCATTGTTCATCATCCTCCCATTTATTGTCTTGTGGCACCTTTCAGATGGACCTCTTGTCCACACCTTATATTGGTTTTTCCGATGGTGCAAGTCGCTACTCCCGAAATCTAGCCTCGGCAGGTTGGGCCATTTTTACCCACTTGCATTCGCTTGTTCTCTCGAACGGTGTATGCATTGGTACTGCTACCAATAATCAGGCCAAATATGATGCAGTGCAAGGTTTATTAGCTGATGCCCTTTCACATCGCATCCTCCACCTTCATGTTCATTTAGATTCCCTGCTTCTTGTCATGCAATTGAATGGTGTCTATCGTGTGCATACTCCTATCCTTTTTAGAATATATTTACGAGTGAAGCTTTTGATGCGTGAATTTGAAATCATTACATTCAATCATGTACCTAGAGCACAAAATCACTATGTAGACATCATTGCAAATAAAATTCTATATTGACATTTAGCACAAGAAAATAACATAAAACCATCAAAACGATGCATATCCATAATATGTGTCGTATAAAATGTTTTAGAGTCCATCAACTCTGATACATATGACATGCCCATAGCATGTTACAAAAACTCAAAAAATGGGGGCACCACCTTCCCCTACACACTAATCACTATCTGGAGGGTCCTGAGCCAATGGCTTTTCTCCCGCATCTTGTAGATCACACATCCCCTGTCTGGCCATCGCCATGTGCCGCATGACCCCTCACCACTTCGAGTGTAGACCAATACATGGCTCTATGTACTGGTCCTCTAAGTCTTGCCAGCCGTGATCTGAAACACTGGTCAGAAGCCTCTCACATATACGATGGATGTCCTCCAGGAGGGTTGCTGCATCCTCATTTTGTGGCGCCCTCGATCCACTAGGTCCTGTAGTTCCTGATACTGCAGGCCGTCCCATATACCCAGCGGATTTTACCGGTGTTATATTTGCATATCAAAAGTGAAAGAATCAATACCATATACAATATCCTGAAACTTTAAAATGCACATAAAAGATTAGAAATTTGTCACTTACCATCGGGCCCCCATACCCAACCAGGTAGTAGCGGCAAGTCCGGGTCCCCATGATAACTCATCCCACTATAGGGATAGTCGTCTATGTACAATGGAATCTAATCCCAATACGCAAAGAACTCGGGTTGGAACACCCATCCGACTGCCCCACCTCCTCCTATGTACAATAGTCACCCCCAACGACGCATTTTGGGCTCCCTTGGGCCCCCATCCTGGAGCTGTATGCGAGGTCAAAGTGTCGGGATCTTCTCAAAGAAGAGTGAGCACAACACTGTCTCATATGCACAGTCATGGTTCACTTTCCGCTTGCATAGCGACAACTGTCGTTTCAACCACGAAAGCATCATCTAGGCCCACCCATAGTAGGTCCCACTCAAAAAACTCTTCACAAGCATTATCTGACCTCCAGTGATGTGGTGGAGTGACTGGTTTCCCAGGATCCGCAGCACCGCTATGGCCACAACACAGGTCTCTAATCTCTCTAGATCCCTGATGGGTATCCATGTCCCTTTGACATGGAGACTTGGATGACAATGGTGCTCTACAAACTCCATGATGTTCCACCCTCACGGTAACAGAGGCTGAGTATTCCCAACCATCCCAAGTGGTGGAAGACCAGTTAGGAAATATATATCCTGGACCGTCAACTTGATCCGGTGCCCTTGCACTATAAAGACCTCATGGTCCAGATCCCAATAGTTGACAATCCAGGCCAATAAGGGCTCTCCAGCTCTCATCAAAGGTTTCTCCACAAACTTTAGAACCCCAAACCTGGCCAATGCATTGTAAACACCCTGATCCTCCCGGATCTCCGACCGTAATGTGCCTAGGTCTATCTCTCTCCAGTTGGTCCGTAATTCTGCCATATCTACACCAAACCATCATATTTATCATTGTATAGATAGGAAAGACTGTATCCAAAAATAAAAACCCAGTTCTCAGCCAAAAAACAGCACAGAAAAACCCATCCCTGTCAGGTCGCACTTTTTAGGCCCAAACCTGGGACAGGTTGCAGTTTTCTGCCCAAAACCTGCTACCTAGGTCGCAGTTTTTGCCTCAAAAAAGTGTGACCCAGTCATGAAGAGGAGCAAGGGCTTGTTTCTAAGCTCTGGGGACCTAAATTGAACTTTTAGTCCACTGAAATGAAAGAGTAGGGTTAGGCCTCTTACCTGCAACTGACGGATCTCGATTCCAATGGTCGGTTTTCCCGCTAAGATCACTACAAGATTTAGGGCCTTCTCTCCTCTCTACATTCACCACAAATCCACATGAAAATGAGTGAATTTGGAGGGAAAATGCCTTATTTAAAGAGAAACCACTGATTTTTCTTTCGCTTGCTGCGGCCAAATCATAGCTCAGTTTTACAAACCATCTGTACCGTTGAAAAGCTCTCACCTGTTGGGTCTGGAGCCTAATTATCTTGTTTATTTTGTATCACAACGTTGGAACCCTGTACCTTAATGGGGGCGACAACACTACCTGGGGGGTCCAGGGGGGGGAGGCTGCGACTTCATGGAGCCCCCCCAGTAGATGGTTTCGGGGGCAGCGCCCCCGAAGCTAAAAAGAGATGTAAAATTGCCTTGTAAAAGTATAGTAATTTCTAGTCAATCTGGGCCGTTCATTAGGTGGATGATCTGATGATAGAAGTTATGTTTATTTTAGGGGTTTTTTTTGCCCTAGAAGGCACCCCCTCACTTGTATGAGGGTATTGTATTGCGGCTGTGTATTCTCGGAGTGAGAAACATAGAGGGAGACTGTGAGAGAGAACAAAGGATATTACAGCGGATCTGCTGTAGGTTGTGTCTCTTCATTTTGCTGGATAATAGAAAGGAAGGAATCGCTGTTCGGGGTGGACGTAGCCCAAACTGGGTGAACCACGTATATCTGTGTCTCTTTGGTTTTATGTGTTTTGTGTGCTTGTGTTTTCCACATATTTTATGTGTTTCATTGGTCTGTAATATTTAATTTTCTAACAACTGGTATCCGAGCCGAAGGTCTATTTGGCTGATAAACTCACAGGAAAGAAGGGTTTCCTGGTTCGAGTGGGAGTAATGATGGAAGATGGTAAATTTAGGGTCGAGAAATTTAACGGCCAAAACTTCCCACTGTGGAAGATGCAGATGGAATATTATCTGTATCAGAAAGATCTGTACCTACCATTGAGCGAAAAAACAAAGAAGCTGACAGCTATGATAGGCGCAAAATGGGAGATTCTCGATAAAAAGGCACTTGGAACAGATTATGAAATTACCTACGTCGGTAGTCAATATTTCGAAGGAAACAACAACAGAGGGTTTGATGCAGATGTTGGCGAAACTATATGAAAAACCCTCAGCGTCAAACAAGGTATTTCTTATGAAACAATTATTTAATATGAAGATGTCGGAAGGTGGATCTGTTGTAGACCATTTAAATGATTTTAATATAGTTACCAGTCAGTTAATTTCTGTAGGGGTAAAATTTGATGATGAAGTTAGGGCTCTTTTATTTCTGTGCTCATTGCCAGAAAGCTGGAATGGTTTAGTTATGGCCATTAGTAACTCTGTCTCTGGATCTAGTACTTTAAAGTTTGATGATGTTGTCGGTGCTTTTCTTAACGAGGAAATGCGATGGAAAAGTTTCGGTGAGACATCGGGTAATGCTTTGAGTGTAGAGTCTAAGGGGAGAAGAATGGAAAGAGGAAAGAGCTCTCAGATATCGCAAGAACGGGCAGAATTCAAGTCTAGATCTAGATATGAGGCTGAAAGGCAGAAAGGACACCTGAAGAAAGATTGTATATCTCGAAAGGGAAAAGAAGGAGACACACAACAAGAAAAAAATCATGAATAAAATGAGACATGTGATGTGTTACAATATGCCTTGATTATTTATGTCAAAAATGTTATTGATTCTTGGGTTATTGATTCAGGGGCCTCATTCCATGCCACACCCGATAAGAAATATTTTCATGACTATGTTCAAGGATATTTTGGACAAGTCCATTTGGGTGATGATAAACCCTATAAAATTGTTGGAATGGGTAAACTTGTTGTAAAAAAATAGAATGGAAACCAATGGCTACTAAAGGAGGTAACGCATGTTCCAGATCTGGAAAAAAATATGATTTCAACAGGGCAGTTAGGAGGTGAAGGTTTTGTGATAACTTTCACAGATAAAACTTCGATGGTCACCAAAGGAGCCCTAGTAATAGAAAAAGGCAAAAAGGTTGGTACATTGTATTTATGCAATGGTATTTCTGTCCTCATGGTGTTTTAACTTCCAAAGGAGCAGAGGCAGATTATGGTATTATAGTCTTCGACACATGAGTGAGAAGGGGATGAAGATTTTTCAATTAAGAAATTTGTTGGTTTCTGGTTTGGAAGAATGTTGATTTGGATTTATGTGGAGAATGGCATTTGGTAAATATAAGAGAGTCAGATTTATTAGAAAGAAAAGAAGAGCTAAAATTACTTGCAATATACAGACAGTATGGGGACCAAGCCAGTATCATATCTGGTGGCTCTCGTTATTATGCTATTTGATGGATGTAACTTGAAAACTGGATTTATAGATTCAATAATGATAGATGTTTTGACATTAAGAACAGTGATTTGGTTGAGATTGAGACAGGAAGGAAGTTGAAGTGTCTCAGATTAGACAATGGAGGTGAATATTGTAGCAAAGAGTTTGATAGGTACTGTTCAGAGCAAGGAATTTGCAGAGAGAAGACAGTTCCAAGAACACCACAGGAAAATGGTGTGTCAGAAAGGATGAACAAAACAATCATGGAGCGTGCAAGGTGCAGGAGATTGCATGCAGTATTGCCTTTACAATTATGGGTAGATGCTGTAGATACTGCTGTTTATCTAATAAACAGAGGGCCTTCAAGTTCCTTGGATGGTGGTATTCCAGAGGAAGTAGGGACAGGTAAAAAGATAAACTACTCTTTTTTAAAGCCTTTTGGTTGTGAGGCCTTTGTCCATATTAATAAAGAAAAAAGAACCAAGCTTGAGGCAAAATCAAAGAAATGTACCTTTATTGGATATGGTGTTAATGATTTTGGTTATCGCTTATATGATTATGAAAATCACAAAATAATTAGGAGTATAGATGTAATATTCAATGAAAAGGTATTGTATAAGAATTAGTTTCAGGAAAAGAAACAGGAAAATGAAAACAAAGAATACACAGTTCTTGATGAGATCATAGAAAAGGTAAAGGTGTCTGAAAATAATAATAATCGAGAGCCACAACAACAACAACCACCACAACAACGACATGCACCTCAAACACCTGAAAGTGGTGTTAGAAGATCTACCAAGATAAGTAGACCGCCTGAACGATACTCTCGTTCATTATATTATTATTGTTGACTAATTCTGGTGAAACTGAATGTTATGAAGAAGCAATGCAGGTTGAAAGCAGGAAGAAGTGGGAGCTAGCCATGGAAGAAGAGATGGACTCCTTAATGCATAACCAGACTTGGGAATTAGTTAGGTTGCCTGCAGGTAAAACTACATTGCAGAATAGATGGGTTTATAGGCTGAAGGAAGAAGATGGAGGAAAACAGAGGTACAAAGCTAGACTTGTGGTGAAGGGGTTTGCACAGAAGAAAGCTATTGATTTTGATGAAAAATTTTCACCTGTTGTTAAGATGACTTCAATCAGAAATATTTTAATGACTATAAGGGAAGGATAGTTTTGATTACATCTTCTTCCACGCCTTGAGTTTGACATGTTGATGATTATTTTCCTTGCGATCCAGGTTTGGAAAGATAAGGTGTTTTTATACCACTTGCTTATTACGGTCTTGGTGAAATTGGTGTAGTTTTATATCATCCAAAGATAGCTTCACATATTGTGCAAACATATATGTTGGAGTCCTTTCCTGCACAGAGGCAAGGAAAAATCATTAAGGAGCCAATATTAGAAGAAATTAATAGGAATTAAAGTGTGGGATGGAAGGCTAGAATAAACTCTCACTTTTCCAATCACACAATAGGAAAACTTAAGCTTCTCCTTGTAGTACCTCCTATGCCTAAAAATTTGTTAGAAAATGTTCCAGTCATAACTTACCTGAAGGGTATGAAATTGAAAAAGCAATTTGATGCATGGGAAGCTTAGCCGCACTGTAATTCTATTCGAACCATCCTATATTAAATGCATTGTGGTTCTTGTTGGGAATTTGGCACAATGGAAGCACTTTCTGATAGGTTTTTCATTCACCATAAAGTGAATGATACTCTCTTTGAACATGATCTAGTTACATATTATGGATTCATGTGTGGTGATGGTGGTTATCCAATATTAGCAGTTAGTACTTTATCGACACTGGTGTTGTAACCACTAAGTGCGACCCCTAATTTGATGATGTGGGTTTCCAACATCTCGGTGTAGAAATTATACAACATGCATGTATATCTTGGATTCAATCGGATCTAACAATGTACTAAAGTTAAATATTGAATCGCTTCTACAAATCTTTTGCGGAATTAAAAACACAATCGCTAATCACATGAAGTAAAGAAGAATCAAATCAAACACAACACAGATAATTTCTCGGGGAAATCTTGCTGCTAAAAAAACCACTATCTTCTATTGTATATTCAACATGAATCATGAAACAATTACATACAAAAATCTTCTCACAAGAGCCCTCCAATACTCAACTAATTGTCTCAGACTGTCATACAAAAACTAACCAATACTTAGTGAATTTATTGCCTCTAGAAAAACTGCCTTGCTTGTGCAATCCCTAAAAGATAGGAATTTTGTCCTTCATTGACTGCACAAATATCATGGGCACTCCAATGGGTGTTTGGTTGCATGGGTGCAACCCAATAATCCTACAACTGATAGTCAACTTCCCTTTGACCTAGGTCTCAACTAGGTATCCACTAGATCTGACATGCATGCAACTAATAATAGTAAATCCTCAGTTGCATGTGAGATCTCTAATTGTGAATTAATTAATATTTAATTCACTTGATTTCTCACTAGTGTATCTAACAATTACAAATAGCGCAACTGAGTTTGACTCACTTAATTGAGTTAAACTGATTACAACCTGCATTAACTAATGCACCACTGCACTTCAAACCCTGTTACAACTAGAATTACACTGCATGCCTCACCAACTACTTCTAACTCGAAATACATGAGCTAAATGAGTTTATCACTCTAATTTAAATATTACAAGCGATTTTTGAGACTATATTACATTTTATTGTCCATATTAATTAAGGGATAATTAAAATTGACATGCACCAAAAATAGCCCTGTGGGCCCCACCGTAGTACAGGTGCTTAATGCACTAGGCATGGGTGTTGAAATTTTCTTGTTGAATCTCAACACTCCCTCTCAACAAGAAAGGGATTATCCTTCACCCTGATCCTGTCTCTATGGTATTCAAATTTTCTCCCGGTGACCACCTTCGTCAGAATATCTGCATCCTGATCTTCCGCGGGAATGTACTGAAGCAACATTATTCTTCTCTTCACACAATCTCTGAGAGGATGGTACCATATATCTATATGCTTGGACCTATCATGAAACAAAAGATTAATAGAGAGTTTAATGCAACTCTGATTATCACAATGTATCACTGTCGGATCCATCTGAGAACCAAACAAATGAACCAAGATCTTTCTCATCCAGATAGCCTCACATGCAACTTGAATTGCTGCCATGTATTCTGCTTCCGCTGAAATAAGTGCCACAGATCGTTGTTTCCTGCAGTACCAGGAAACTGTTGTCGATCCTATGTCGAAGATCCCTCTTGATGTGCTCTTTCTGTCTGATGGATTTCCCGCCCAATCTGCATCTCTAAAGCCTTGAAGCTTCACTCCCTCTTTCCGTATGTACCATAGACCATACTCTGATGTGGCCCCAAGGCATCTTAAGACATGCTTCCCCACCTTCCAAAAGATCTTGGTAGTCTTAACCATAGCTTGACTCTGCTGGTTAACTACATAGCAAATGTATGGTCTGGTGTTCACTAGATACATCAGTGAACCAACTAATTTCCTGTAGACAGTAGCATCCACTACCTCTCCAGAAGTAGCATCCTCTTTCCTCCAATTTCCTGGAAGAGGAGTATCCATGGGTTTGCAACTCTCCATGTGAAACTTACTCAGTATCCCCTTTTCTTACTTGCCTTGAGACACAAAAATTTCACCATCCTGCTACTATATTTCCAATCCAAGGAAATAATGAAGGAGTCCCATGTCCTTCATTTTTAACTCCCTTGCAAGATACTCCTTGCATGAGTGTATCAACTGCTCATCACCAGTCAAAATTAGATCATCAACATAAATAAAAATAATCAATAGCTTATCCTCAACCACAATTTGGTATAGGTTTGCATCTACTTCACTTTTGGTAAAACCTAGTCTGGTGAAATAGATGTCTATCCAAGTGTAGCAAGCACAGGGTGCTTGCTTCAGCCCATACAATGTTCTTTTGAGTCGGCACACATGTGACTCACTGTTGAAGATCTTGAAACCTTCAGGATGCTCTATGTACAATTCTTCCTCAAATATCCCATTAAGAACACAATTTTCACATATATTTGATGAATGTACCAGCCCATATGCCCTGAGAGTGCAAGGATGGATCTAATAGAAGAATACCTTGAAATAGGTGCAAAAGTCTCATAATAATCAATCCCCTCGATCTATGAGAATCCCCGAGCCACAAATCTAGCCTCGTATTTCTTCACATTCCATCAAAAACTTTCTTTACCTTGTAGATCCATCTCGATCCAACCACTAATTTGTCGACCGATCTTGGGACAATCTCCCATGCACTGTTCTTGACAATGGAGTCATACTCCTCCACCATTGCATCAACCCAAGTTGGTTTCTACACTGCTTCCTAAAAGGAATATGGTTCTTTCACAATACATTTTCTCATAAGAGCCATGTATCCAGTGAATCGGTCCGGAGACTGTCTCTGTCTGTGCTGTGAAGTAGGGGCTCCTACATTCTTTGTAGCATCAAGTCTCAATCTATCAACTTCCATGGTGCGCCTTCTGCCATTTCTAATGGATGGATTTGCATGAGTGTTTTCCTCCACTTCATGAACCTCCTCATGTGGCTGCTCCACATCTTGAGGCTCATCCTTGGGAACCAATAGTTCCTCCTCTGCATGCAAGTCTAGCTCCCTCTCAAGGGACAACCACATGGCTTTCTCCTCATCAAATTTTATATCTCGTCGCACAACATTCATTTTGTTGTTTGGAAAATACACACGATAATTATGGGGTGTTTCAGTGTACCCCACAAAAATATCGATCTCAGCTGTCGGTTACAGCTTCTTCCTCGTGTCCTTGGTCACATGCACATAAACAGAAGAGCCAAAAATCTTAAAGTTGAAACATCAGGATTCTTACCAGTGAAAGCCTCTTCAGGTGTACTCATTCCAAGTACCCTATGAGGAAAACAGTTTTTCACAAATGCCGCAGTGTTGCATGCTTTTGCCCATAGATGCATCAGTAGGACTTGATCACGCAACATCGGTCTTGCTACACCCACGATCGTTTTGTTATTTCTTTTCGCGATCCCATTCTGTTGTGGGTTATGAGGCACTATTAGTTCTCTTTGAATTCATTATTTGCTGTAGAAGTTCTTGAATTCGTTAGATATGTATTATCCACCATTATCGCTCCTAAGAGCCTTCACTTGCTTCCCGACTCTTTCTCCACTAGTGCCTTAAACTCAAGAAACTTAGAGAATCTTTGATCTTTCTTCTGCATGAAGAAGATCCAACACTTACGAGAAAATTCATCAACAAATATTACATAGTACTTATGTTTTTCTCAAAACCCCACTATCTTATATTGTATATTCAACATGGATCATGAAACAATTACATACAAAAATATTCTCACAAGAGCCCTCCCGTACTCATCTAATTGTCTCCAACTGTCATACAAAAACTGACCAATACTTAGCCAATTTACTACCTCCAGACAACCTGCCTTGCTTGCACAATCCCTGATGAATGCAATCCCTAAAATATAGGAATTTTGGCCTTCCTTGATTGCGCAAGTATCATGGGCACTCCAATGGGTGTTTTGTTGCATGGGTTCAACCCAATAATCCTACAACTAATAGTCAATTTCCCTTTCATCTATATATCAACTGGGTCTCCAGTGGATCTGACATGCATGAAACTAATAATAGTAAATCCTCAGTTGCATGTGAGATCGCTGATTGTGAATTAATTAATATTTAATTCACTTGCTCTCTCACTATTGTATCTAACAGTTAGAACCAACACAACCGAGTTTAACTCACTTAACTGAGTTAAACTGATTACAACCTTCATTAACTAATGCATCACTACACTTCGAACTTTGTTACAACTAGAATTACTCTGCATGCCTCACCAACTACCTCTAACTCGAAATCCATGAGCTAGTTGAGTATATCGCTCTCAGTTAACTATTACAAGTTATTTTTGATACTATATTACATTTTATTGTCCATCTTAATTAAGGGATAACTAAAATAGACATGCACCAAAAATATCCCTATGGGCCCCACCCTAGTGTGGGTGCTTAATGCACTGGGCATGGGTGATGAAATTTTCTTTTTGAATCTCAACACCTGGTTGTGATCCTTTATATCCAACTCCTCAGTGTGTGAAGAAATGGAAAAAAAGAAATAAAAAATGGGGCAATTCCAAACACTTCAATGCAAATGGCTACAAAATTCGTTCTAAGCCATATGATATCAAACAAGTTCAATTTGTTATTCAAATGGTGTCATTGATGGATACCTATTAAAGAAGGAAAATATTGACCTACGACTGACTTCATATAAAATATTGGAAACATGCCATGAAGAAGGAATGATAGAGTTCATCCCCTCAAATTATTTATCTCAAATTCTTTCAGAACATCGAAGTCTTGTGAACTCTCTGCAACAAAATAATCCTAATGAAAATGGACCATTTGGAATCACCACAACATGTCTGAAAATGTTTATTAAAAGTTGTGTTGGGTACTATGTTATTAACTACAAGGATTAATGTTGGTGACATGCATCTTGATAATATTATTTTGAATGATGATGGAGTATATTTTCATGTTGACTTTGGCTACATTCTTGGTAAATATCCTAAACCATTTCCACAACCAATGAAATTGTGCGCAAGGAAATGGTAGAATTAATGAGCGGAGCGAAGTTCCAATACTATGGGAGATTCAAATATTATTGTGGCGGGGCCTACAACATCTTGAGAAAATAAAGTAACCTCATCCTCAATTTTTATCATTTAATATCTAGAGCAAGCATTCCTAGTACTGTGTCTGATTCGAAGAAAAAATATATCACAAGATAATTTTTCTTTATCATTTCCAGTTGGCCTCCAGAAAAAGGAAAATAAATATCATGACCTCCCTCAGTTTCAATTAGTTCAATCAATTCTATTTGGTCCTTTCCTACTAGTTGGCATGACTAATGGATAATGGAATCTAAACATAAGAGATACAACTTCAGTTTCTGATTGGATGTTTATTGTTCCTCTAGGTTATGCCTCTTTGTTATTCACTTTTAGTCAAGATTGGAAGATATATATCTCAAACATACCCAAGAAAAAAAATCTTGTAAAATTTACATACAACAATGTTACAACAACAATGGATTCCTTTCTAGAGGATGGAATAGATGAGGCAACCCATGATACTCTAAGATGTGTAATTTCTACCTCTGGGACCCCTCAAAATAAGGCAATAATGTTAGGTTCAACAATGGATTTTGTGGGAAATAATGTTTATATATAGTTGTTTGATTATCTTAAAATGGTTGTTACTCATTAGAGAATTGACAAAGGTTTTATTGTTTCATAGAAAGGTAAGCTTAGGTTGGAAGATAAATATAAGGTGACCATTTACCAAGTAGCCCTAGGATTGGATAGGAATAATAATTCTCTCTCTTTTGGGTCTATAAGCCTTCCTAATTTCTTTCTATACAGATGAACATGTTATCAAGTTGGACAAGATATTCAATTGTGAGGCAAGCATGCAAAAATGGATTTGGTTTACAGCTATTCTATCAGCTACAAAGAAAACACAACACTAAGTGTTGATACATTACTTTCCACCAAGCCACCACTTGGAAAATACCTGCTAGATAGAAGCACACTGAATCAACTACCAATGTGAATCTCTAGAAGCTTGCTTGAACTAAAAGTTACTAACATGCATGGGAGAGGGCCTTTCATATAGCTAGCCAAGATCTTAAAAAAAACTTACCTCCCGAATTCAACTGTGAGAAGAATGAGTTTCCCATAAGCAAGAGTGTTGTGGAAGTTATAATGTAAATTTTCATATGCTCATGAAATTTTAATCAAAATCACAAGACACAAATCTACTCTACTGCTCTGCAGAATTCAATTCACAATTTAGACAATCAATCACAAACATGCAATGAGAAATAACACACATGTAGACAATATTTTTCCAGGGGAAAGAAATTTTCTAAAAACCTCTTTGCCTGCTTGCATTAATCTGATGAATAGAGATGTATTGCAATTTATTGTTCAATCTGATCTCAACTTGCAAGTGAATAATATATCTCTCTTCTCATTGAGAAGCTATGACCCAAAATTAGCTAATTTTTGCCTTTGCTTTAGCCCCTATTTATTTAGGAAATTCCTCCAAAAGGATTGCGTAATTCCCAAGGTTGATCATCTGACTACATGCAACACCAGTACACTTAAGACTAGTCTACAAATGATGTTACACTACCTTGGAACCTCCACCATAGATAGGTAACTCAAATTCTCTGCATGCACTAGCTATTTTGGGTTGTTTGATCAATTAACTGGATGATCATTGGTTTAGACTGAAGTCCCATTACACAACTAACCTTCCACTAGTTCCTCCAACAGTTACAACTAGTTTAATTGAAAACAACTTGAAATAACTGACCTTGATTGCTAAAAAATATCAATCACACATGCTTAACCAAACTATAACTCCTCTAACTCAAATTTACTAGGCTAATTGATTGACAAGATCCATTTCACATAAGTTAACCGCATCCAAGTTGTCTGCTCATGTGGAAATTCAAATTTTCTCAATTTGACAAGGGAAAAATAAAATTGAGACTTTCTTGCAGAATTTTTCAACACTCCCTCTTAACAAGAAAGGGATTATCACCCACCCCTATCCTACACCTATTGAAAAAGCCTTTGTCAAAATGTCAACATCTTGTTCGTCTATCGGAATGTATTGTAGAAATATTATCTGCCTCTGCACAGAGTCTTGTAAATGGTGATACCAGTTATTTATATGCTTGGATTGATTGTGAAATACATGATTATCAAAGAGCTTTATGCAACTATGATTATCAAAATATATCACAGTTGGATCCATCATATGACCAAATAGTCCCACAAGTATCTTTCTCATTAGATCACCTCACATGTTGCTTTACTTGCATCCATGTATTCAGCTTCTGCCAAGCTGAGTGCCACATATATTTTCTTCATGCTGCACAAGGAAACCATTGTAGACCCAAAACTGAAAATTCCACCTAATTTTCTCTTTTCGTCGGATGGAACCCCTACCAATATTCATCTGTGAAGCCACACAACTTCACTCCCTCTGTCTGTCTGTACCATAGTAAAAACTGAGTTGTGCTTCTGAGGTACTGTAAAAAATGCTTAGTTGCCTTCCAAAATAATTTGGTTGGAATAACCATAGCTTGGCTCAACTGGTTGACTACATAGCACATATTTGGTTGCATGTTCAAAAGATACATTACTGAACCCACTAGCTACCGCTAAATGGTATCATCCACCTCTTCACCTGAAGTGGCATCCTCCTTGCTCCAGTTGGTCGCTAGATGTGTCACCATGGGTTTACAACTATCCATGTAAAATCTCTGTAGTATCTCATTTCGTACTTTCCTTGATATACAAATAGTTCCCATCGCCTTGCCATACTTCCAACCTAAGGAAGTAGTGCATGAGACCAATGTCCTTCATTTCAAATTCCCTTTGAAGGTCCTCCTTGCAAGATCTGATCAACTGCTCATCACCAGCTAAAATCAAATCATCAACATATAAGAAAATAATAAGAAATTTACCTTCTACCAAGATATGATAGAGGTTTACATCTGGTTCAATTTTGGTGAAGCCCAAACCTATTGAGATAGATGTCAATCATGGTGTACCAAGCACGGGGTGCTTGTTTGAGACCATACAACACTCGCTTGAGTTTGCACACATGAGACTTCCAATCAAATGTATCAAAACCTTATGGTGTATCGATGCACACATCCTAATTAATAACCCCATTGACAAATGTTGTTTTTACATCCATCTAGTGGATCTTCCACCCCATATGTCCAAACAGTGAAAGAATTTATCTAATGGATGAATATATTGCTACAGGAGCAAAGGTTTCCTCATATTTAATTTCTTCAACTTGAGAGAATCCTTTGGCCACAAATTTTTCCTTATGCTTCTCTATGCTTCCATTTACTGCATGCTTAACCTTGAAGATCCATTTCGAACCTATAGCTGATTTATCTTCTAGTATTGGGACCACTTCCCAAACACTATTCTTTGCAATGGATTTGTACTCTTCCACCATTGCATCAAATCATATAGGTTTCTCTACTACTTCCTTGAAAGAGGATGGACCAGTCTCTACAAGCTCATTCATTAGATCTACGTAGCTAGTGTACCGATCCAGTGAACTTCTATTCCTACACAAAGGAGCTCCCACATTATCCCTCACATCTTGCACATGTCTATCATCTTCCCTGATCCTTTTTCTTCCTTCTATGGATGGTTATGCTTGAGTGAATGTATCCACTCTCTGATGCTCAAATTTGGGCTGCTCCACGACTTCTTGAGGCTCCTACGTCGAAGCTAAAAGCTCCTCTTCTTATGGGATATGAAGTTCCCTCTCAAGAGAGCACCACAATGCTTTGTCCTCATTAAAATTTACATCCCTTTGCATAACTTTCATTCTGAGGGATGGAAAGTACACACGGTAATTGTGAGGAGTTTCTATGTAGCCCACAAATACCCCCAAATAACTGTTGGTTCAAGCTTCTTCCTTGATTCTTTGGAGACATGGCAGTAAACAGAGGCTCCAACAATCTTGAAGTGTGACACATCCAACTTTCTCCCCTAGAAATCCTCCTTCGGTGTAATCATACCAAGAATCCGATGAGGAATCCAATTCTGAAAATAGACTGTTGTGTTACATGCCTCTACCCACAAATATAGTGGTAGGCCTTGGTCATGAAAGATAGCCCTTGTAGCTCCCACATTACTACGATTATTTCTCTCAGCCATCCCATTCTGTTGTGGGTTGTGGGGTGATGTCATATTTCTTCAAATGCCTTCTTTCACACATAAATTATTGTATTCGTTCAAAACATACTCACCTCCATTATTGCTCCCAAAATCCTTCACCTTATTTCCGGTTTATTTCTCAACGAGTGCCTTGAATTCTACAAACTTGCTGAATTTCTCATCCTTCTTCTGCATGAAGAAGATCCAACACTTTCTTGAGAATTCATCAATAAAAATAACAAAATATTTGTGTAAGTCATCAATAAAAATAACAAAATATTTTGTTTGGTAGTGGGGTTTGTCGAGAAAGGTCCACAGACATCAGAGTGGATCCTTTCCAAGAGTGCATGTGCTTTGTTGTCCCGATCATGGAATGTGGATTTTGTGGACTTTCCCAAGGTACATCTTTTGCATACATCCTGCTACTCAAGTTCTCCTTTAGGGAGGCCAGTGGTTATTTGCTGCATAATATTCAAGGCACCATGATGCAAATGGATAAGTCTTCTATGCCAAATTTCACCGACATCATGGCTTTTCACCTTCTCTACCTTAGTGCTTTATGTATTCCACATCTAGTTTATAGAGGTTCTTCACCCGAACCCTGATCTGCTTCACCTGTCCCGTGGCTATGTGTCTCAGGAATGCCTTTCCTTTGATGAAGATCACATCATAACCATGAAAATCAAAAACTATGACAGAAATGAGATTTTCCTTTAGGCCCAGAATGAGCATGACATCCTTAAGCTTGAGAAGGGATCCCGACTCCCTCTGAAATGTGACTATACCAACCCCGGTCGCGTTGTACCTTCCTTCGTCCCCCAACTTGATGTGCATATGAAAATATTTCTCCTCCAGGTCACTGAAAAAGTCTCTACACCCTATCATGTGGAATGATGCACCTGAGTCAAAGTACCACACACTCCCCATCACAATGCTTGCCATGCATGCGATAAGGGTAAAATCAAGCTCGAAATTTGAAGCCAAAACTTCACCCACTACTCCTCCTGAGGTCTTCTTCCTTGAATTTTTGTGTGGACACTTTGTGGCATAGTGCCTGAATTCATGACAATGGAAGCATTTAATTTTGGTCAAATATTTCTTCTTACCCCCTTGGATGGACTCTGGTTTGGATTGAGATTTCTTCCCTTTTCCTTTTTAACCCTTTCCAACCAATGTAATTTTTTCTTCATCCTTGCCCTTGGATGAAGTCCCATTTTTGATATTCCACCTCATTTCTTCGTGTACAAAATCAAACCATAAGAATTCAAAATTCGATAGTTTCTCCCTCTCGTCCACTGAATCTTGGTAGCTATGCCATCTCTTAGGAATTCCTAGAAGGGCTAGGCTTACCTATTCATCTTCTACAACATTAACACCAACCCCACCAAGTTTATCATGAAATTGTGTTAACCTACTTAGATACTACAAAATCATGTCATTCTTCTACATCTAGATATTTCAAATTTTATCTTTTAGCACCATCTTCTCGAACAATTTTGTTATTTCTTTCCACATTACGAAAGGTGCGTCTTTCCCATGGATATTTGAGACAATGTGGTCTCATAATCCCTCCAATATTATTCTCCTCGCCTTGGCTACATATTTATTCCACTTAGATAGGTTCAAGGAATAAGATGCATGTGGTTTCTCAATATATGTATTGACATATTCTAACAATTCATTGCCATATAACACCACCTCCATGCGATCATTCCATGCAATGAAATTAGATCTACCTTCCAAGGCATACTGTAGTCTCATACCGTTGAAGTTCATTTTCCCAACTCTGTAGAGATCCCACTACACTAAACTATAAATTCGATCCTCTTGAGAAACAACTTTGAAATTATTGTTCTAATGTGAATCTTGCTCTGATACCATGTAGAAATTATAATGTAGATTTGCAACTTCTCATGAAATTTTAGTCAAAATCATAAGACACAAACCTACTCTATTGCTATGCGGAATTAAATTCACAATTTAGAAAATCAATAAAAAACATGCAATGAGAAATAACACACATGCACACACTATTTTTCCAGGGGAAGTAATATGCTGAAAACCCCTTTTTCTGCTTGCATTAATTTGATGAATAGAGATGTATTACAATTTGTAGCTCAATCTGAGCTCAACCTGTAAGTGAATAACCTATATCTTTTCTCACTAAGAAGATCTTACCCAGACTTAGTCAATTTCTGCCTCTTCTTGAGCTCCTATTTCCTTGCGCAAATCCTTGAGAAATTAGGCCCCTATTATTTAGGAAATTCCTACAAAATGATTGTGCAATTCCCAATATTGATCATCTGACTTCATGCAACACCTGTATACTCAAGACTAGTCTACAACTGATGTTACATTTCCTTGGAATCTCCACCACAATTGGGGAAATCAAATTCTCTACATGAACTAGATATTCTGGGATGATTGATCAGTTAACTAGATGATCATTGAGTGAGATAGATGTCCCACTGGACAACAAAATTTCCACTAGTTCCTTCAACAATTAGAACTAGTTTAACTAAAAACAACTTGAAATAAATGACCTTGATTGCTACAAATTAGCAATCACACATGCTTAACTAAACTATAAATCCTCTAACTCAAATTTACTGAGCTAACTGAGTGAGAAGATCCATGTCACACAAGTTAACTGCATCCAAGTTGTCTGCTAATTTGGAAATTCCAACTTTATCAATTTGACCAAGGAAAAATAAAATTGAGACTTTATTGCTGCATTTTTCAACAAGTGCAACACTATTATTCAATGGTTATAAAGCATAATTTCTGACTTCACTCATTAGGATTTCCAATGCAAATGTTAAGTGCCAAGGTCCAGGAGCAATAGTGCAGTGCTTGAATTATGTTGAATGTTTTCTAATTAGATTTTTATACTTAAGTGATTTTAGTGCAAGTCTAGATGATTTGTTTTTTACTCAATGTACGTCTTAGAGAAACATATTCATGAAAGATCTATGAAGTGAGATTACTGGAGTTTCTGGACTAATGAAGCATATGAGGGAAGGAATATGTGATAATTCCATCGCTTCCCAAGTAAAGAAACATCTACTTGGAGTACAGGGAAATGTTACCAATGATATTTCCTCTTCAATTTCCTTTTTTTTGACGATTAACAATGGAAATGCAAAGAAATTGGTTCAACAATTTAACTTCCTAGGGCTTCAAATATCTCAAGGAAGGAAGAAAAATTGTTATGATGAAATAATAAGAAATGATTATGGCAATGTCGATGTCCCAACATGGCCTTGGGATCTAGGGGATTTTATGAAGGATGGTTTACATTATAGTACGATGTTTCGCAGGTGCGATAAGAATGTCGCGTTCGACTACGATATAATGGGACAAAAACTATATGAAAAATCATTCTATACGCAAATTTTGGATCCTGGTATTGTTATGTTGTATTTGTATTGCTTGAGGGAAAGCACTCATGGGAAGAGAGGACTATAATGTCCCTTTCCAAGAAGATAGATTTAATTGTTCGTTTTCACTTGTATAGAAAAGAAACATCAAAACAATGAAATGAATAATTAATTTAAAAGTTTATATAAATTGAAAATCCATAATATTTTAATGATCCATGGTATTGACCATGTTATTTTAGAGAGCCATGGTATTATTTTTCCACCCATAGTATTTTGAAGTGGAAAAAAGTTATAAAAAGGAGGATGGGAGTTCATTTAGGGCATGAACAAGTATTGATATTTTGATAATTATTACAAGAGCTCTAGTAGCTACGGTATGGGATAAACCCTCAATTTGTTTCTTGGTTTTCGTGTTAAAATACACACCCTAGCCAGTGGCAGTTGGTTTTTGTGGTTGCAAAGCCACCCTAGATAACCATTCATCTTCCAAGGAGTTTGAATTTGTCCAACGAGGAGTTAGTTTGTCCATCCAAATAGTGGGCCTAGTTATAGTGCTTCAAATGGATGTATTGTATCTCAAAAGGGTTGAGTTGGTGGAACAATTTGTTGAAGAAAAGATTGTAGAAATTTAATAACAAAAAACCCAATATATCTTCCATTTTTTTTTTATGTATATATTTCCATAAATCGTTAATAAAAAATGGGTTTCTTGCATTTAATATTGTCTACAATTTTCTGGGGATTTGTAGGGTATTTTATTAATATTTATAACAAAAAATTAAGTATTAATATTTTCTGGAATTTTTTAGCTAAATAAATAAGAAGGAACATTACACCTTTCATCTTCACTCCTTGCATTTCTCTGCAATGTGTGGTGGTTAAACTTACTAATGCTACATGTTAAGGATTTAGACATGTTAATCCTCTAATATTTTATGCTAACATTATCCCACATGTTGAAAATCTCTTCGGCCAAATCTCATATCTCCCCAATTTTGAATTCCAATTTGAAAAAAATCATCCACAATTATAAATGCATCACTTACTTTGAAAATTTTTCCTTTAACATTTCCCTTATCAATTGGGAATCCTATTTCCATACAACATTTCTTTCAAAACCTTACAGTAACATTTATATTATGCCCATCACATTGTTCTTCAAATTCATTATGAACAATTTTGATCCTTTGGATGAAAATCATACACATGTTACACTCATTATCTGTATTATGATCCCATGCTAATAAATTTGCTTCCACATCTGTTAAACAAACATAAATGATACATTTCACTTTTAAAAAGTGGGTTATTTGGATACTCATGCATCAATTATCTTTTGGATTGTACAAAATGGTTTCCCCCAATCACATAATATTTGTAGTCAAAACATTTTGATATATCAAACACCTCCTTGTTGAGAACATATGTTGGATCAACATGAGTCACATAGTCAACCACACGTGAATATGGATTGTACCTAATCAATGTTCTCAAGTCATGAACATGTAGGGGGTGTGGATTTTTAATTTGGAATTTAGATTTCCTTTTTGTGGGTTTATCAAGTTGTTTTACATTCAAATAAAATGTATGACCCTAATCAACCAAGTTTTCCTTCCTCAATTGATTTAAAATGACATTTGTTTTGTGTTAACAATACAATCCTCTAAATTAGCACCCAATTTTATGATTTCCCTAATGTGTTTAGAACTCTCAATATGATATTCAATGACAACCATGGTTTTTACAGATGACCAACAACATTTGATTTCTTCGTCTTATAATTTATTTGATTTTCTTCTAAATCAACTATTTTCTCATAATTAACTAGAATAGAAACATCATTGGGAATGCCTATATATATATATATATATATATATATATATATATATATATATATATATATATATACACTTCTTTTTAACAAGAGTGGAAACCTCATTGTCACCAATGGAATCATCCTATTCAACTTCAGTTTGCACTTGTTGACAAGTCACCTTTTTAGCCTTATTGGATTTGTGATTTCTAATGATTCTTTCTTGATCGTTGGTATCTACTCTTGCAGTTCAAATTCTGTTTCTCTTCATTTTTTTTCTCTTTTCTTCTTCTGATTTATCAATATGAAAACTACTAACATTTCCATGGTAGATTTACCTATATTATAAATTCCCTCCAATACAATTGAAGGTGGCATAGAAAAAACCTATCAGCATAAAATATAACATTTCAATGATAAATATTTAAAAAATAAATAAATGACACTTACAATAATATATAATACATAAATATGAATCAGAAAATTAACATTTTCTTTGTGAATATTTTTCACAACTTTTGCACATATCTTTGTAAAATCTCATGCCATGTTATAATTGCTCTTTTCTAAAACAATATCTAATCTTGGTATATGCCTTGGATTGTTTTAAAAGAGCATAATAAATAACTATACTTGGCACCAAACATATATCTCATACCATGCCAAACATCTCATAATTTCCTTGTTGATGGTCAAATTCAACACAATACAAATATATTTATTCTTCATTGTTGTTTCGTTTATCTTTGACCTACCATGAAAAATTCATTATATTTTCCTTTGCTGACATTTTCAATTATTTAATATTAATCATTGATTTTGAGAGTTCAGTTAATGGAATTTCACCATAAGTGTTAGCTCTCGTTTGTTGAGTAGCATTCATAGAGGGTCCAATTGCAAATTTAAATGTCGCGACTGCAGCTCTAGATTTGAGAATATTCAAAGATACTTTCCTTGATTCCATATATATATATATAATGAGAAGAGTTTAATATTTATATTAAATCTGTGCTTGAGCACAAAAAAATACACAAGAAAGTTTTACATTGAGATATTCTTCATGCAATTGTCTATGACTAGTAGTGTTTAATGTCAGTCTCGATAGGCTACAAATGTTGTCAAAATTTAGTACATTGGTATAAGTATATAATCTAAAAAAATTATCAATCAAAAAATAAAACTCGCAACATCCATGTTTCAGCTACACTTATCTTCTCCCTCTGTTGGTGTTCGATTAAGGTCCAACCTCCGTCCCTCATTTCCTGAATTCTCATTATTGAAGTTGCTGAGTCTGGTGTTCAATATTTGGAATAGCTCCTGCAACTCCACTATCTAACTTCAGAGAGCCTTAGATTCACCCTAGTGCCCAAATAAGTTGACTCTCAGGGCCCAATTCTCTTCCAATGCTTAGATACTCATCATGATTTGATCTTTGAGTTTCAAATTCACCATTAAGAAGTCTAAATGTAATATATCCAGTTTTTTTGTCAGCTATTTTACCTTCTCATTGTTGTTGCAATTGTAATGCCATATATTTTGATTGGTATTTGCTGCTCCACCTTGGCCTCCACACATGGTGTTTATCTTTTGCTTCACTGCATCACTCAAATTGAACCACCCTATGAATCCTATCGGCCTCCTAATAAGAGTTCCAATAGGGTATGAATTACATATCACCAAGCCGACATGTAGAGCATAGTGACACTCAATATGGGGACACCAAATTCCTCTAGATTGTCTTCATGTCTACACTGTTTTTCATAATTATTACATAATTGAGGCATACTTTCCTATAAATGAGAAAATATACTTGCAATAATAATTGAAAAATAGAGCCAAAGTACTTTACAAGTCTCACCTTCAGCCAATTTCACTCCTAGACGACACAATAGATCTCGAGCCCAATCATTATTGTGAATTGGCTGTCCATGGGTTACCCTCTGGCCAATAAAAACGGACTGGTCGACCTCCAAACAAATCGTTTTACAAACAACCATTTTTCCTATCTCTAGCTCATTGCTAGGGGTTGGATTAACCATGAAATAAGGCCCAACTCTAATGAAAAAAGTGTCACCATTTTGGAAATTGCATGTTATCCATGAGATTAACCATAATTGATTTTGATTTTTCCCAAAATTTAAACTTGTAGTGAGAATACTTTCAAGCTTATGTTGTTGGTTCACCATAGATTTATTCACCTGACCCCCATTCCCATATGAAAGAAGAATTAAATCAACATCACCCTTCATAATTTTCTTTCCACACACTATAATCAATGTTTAATGTAGGGGGTATGAACTATGGTTGTACTACTTCGACCATCGAAGAATGATTCATCCTGGTAGTGACATCCTAATTACCTCAACTGCATGTTATGAAAAATTGGGGGGCACCACAATGACAGTCTAGCCCCCATCCCAACTGTCCATATAGTTCCTTGGTAACATATGAATCATATGTTTATCGACCCTTTTGTAATGGATTTCGATTTGGATGTAAATCATAAAGCCATTCTTGATCATTTCGAGGTCTTTGGGGTTGAGGGAGAGGCCACTACCCCAATTCTCCATTGATTTCTAGTTTTCTGGCCTAGAGTTGGCATGCTCGATTAACACTCCTATCAACTTCTATATTTTGACTTCTACAAACATGGAAGAAATATTTTTGTGGAATTTCAACCAGAAGCCGTGTAATTCTCCTGAGAATGTTCTCCAAGTGGTTGTCTCATGACCAAGTTCCTTTATTTAAGTGATGAATAATGATGAGAGAGTCCCCCAAAATATTAATGATTGTACTTGTATGGTTTTGGCTAGAATAAATCCTTGCAATAGACCATGCACTTTTTCTTGGTTGTTGGTCATGTGTCCCAGAACCCATGCATATTGTTTTACCAATTTTCCATCAGGGATGAACAAAACCTCTCCCCCTCCTGTGTAACACCCCTACATATATATGACCTTTGTAAACATTTTTTTCCCCAGACGACTGAGAATTTTAGTGCAATATCTAATTACTGATAGAGCTCCCATTATTTTTTTTGGATAATAAAAATACTTTTGTGAAATCAAAATGGTTTCAACATTGAATAGTGATTAATGGTGGTTAAGTTGGCTCGTGATTGGTTATGATGATTTATGAGTAATTACAATTATATGAAATTATATTTAACCATAATTTAATTTCCTTGCAATTAATTAAGCTATAATTCCTTTCTTACTATTGTGAATATTGGAAATATATTACACCAACATATCGCATGTAATTTCACCTCTACCTTATTTAGATTTACTACATAATTCATTTCTTAATCACATTTGTTGGAGCACAAATTATCATAATTTATAATTCATGTATTTTTGAGTTCTGTTGGCTAAGAAATGCACAATAAAGGGGCTTTTGGGTGGGTCAAACTCTATTCATGAGTTGTAATGGGCTAAAGGGTAAAACTAAGAGTCTCAAACCACAGTTTGTGGAGCTTAGGATGAGCGTAGGCTAAGATGTAAACATAAGTATAGATCGAGTTAGATAGGACATATTTAGATGGAAGTTGATGTATGTTTTGAACCTTGAAGCGAATCTGTGGAAGTGTCTATGTTTGAAAGTATCTTGTTGGTTGTGTGCACAGAGACCTTAGTCCGACTATGTGCGGACCTCACTTGCTGTGTGCGCGAGTGAATCTAAAGGATTGTAAATGGTTTTGCGACCTTTAGATGAATAAAGAAGTGTTTTGGGATAATTCTAAGTACTGAATTCATTTGTGATATGTTTCTGAGATCTGTTTTGCTTACGATTTATGTTATCTGTGATTGGATCGGTTGCGTACCTGTTTTACTGCTTAATATGAATGTTAGTTGCATAGATCTATTATTGTAAGACCCGAATATCACTTGATTAAGACTATTGAAGGGATTGTGAAGCCACTATGTATGTGCATGTAGGGAAGCTTGCGTAAGTTGACCTAGATTTTCTTGGTGAGGGTTTATGGTGCGTAAGATAGTTTATTATTATTATAGATCTGTGGATACCCACATCATTTAACTCTCTCTCAGGGTGTGGGAACCTTGTTCCAGCACCCCCCCATACTGCTTCAGGTGAGACTTTGGCTTGCGGAAGTAGGCCATTACTGAAAGGGCCAGTAGAAAGAGGGTTTTTTTGGTTACGCTTAACTCCGAACCTGGGTCAGTTCCCCTCAAGCCAACAAATGGTTATGTTGTCAGGATCGGGATCATTTGGAGAGAGATTAGGTGTTATGGCAGCCATTGAAGACTGAATTAGAAGAAGTTTTTGAACAAAATATATGCGAATTCTCCATCAAGGAGAACAATAGTAAGAAGTTATCTGCTGAAGAGTGGGAAAATAATTATATTTTCACAGAGGTTCATGAAATATTGTTTGTAACATTTTCACATGAATTGAAGGAGTGGTTGTTAAGATTAGCTGAGTTTCATACCTGTTGCAAGGAGGATAAGATCACTCAGTGGATGCCTGAGTTGATCCAATAGTTAGAGGAGAATTCTAACTCCATCACCCACACTGTAGACCATTGGGTTGACAACATTCTCGGTGGATTTGTAACAGAATTTGCAGTAGATTAGTTTGTGTCATATTTTGAAGCTGAAAGGAGATTCTTCAAAGGAATAAGAGGTAAGTTCATATGCTCTCTGCCTTTGCTGATTAAGATGATATTGTGTGAAAAGGATGTTATGTGCAGTCACATCGAGTGAATGACCCCAAACTAAGTTGAAAGTAATATGCGCAGTGGAAAGTACTTTCAGGTTAACTAGAGAGGAGACATATCGGTATACAACCCTCTAAGGAACCCGCTTAATAGTGATACAAAGAGTGGTGAGGATACGTGTGCCGAGGGTATCCCTCTAGATACTCCGCTGTCAAACTCACAGAGGGGTAAGTCATCTCCTACCCCACCTCCACCACCACCAGGGGGTGATATGGCTGCACATATGAAGCTACCCACCTTAAAAGGTGTGGGTGATGAATACATGGAAATGTTATGGTTTATTTCAGACGCAGTATGGACTGCATAGAATGTCAATATTGATGTTGTAAAAAGGGTGCAATTGGCTATGGAATTTGAGGGTCGCACGTTGGACTAGTTTATGGGATATTTGGCTAAGAATCCTGACCCTCCTATTAATGAGATCAAGAAGGCCTTAAAGAAGTAGTTCAGAAAACCAAAGTCCTACTCACAATGTGTAATAGAGCTAAAAGATATCCGAAAAGAACCAAATTTTTTTTTTTGGGAAGCAGAGCAACGATTGAAGCGCAACATTCGTGATGGAGGATTTATCTATGATGATAAGAATCATAAAGAATGGTTTATTGTCATGCTCCTGCCACACCTGCACGACCCTATGAATCAACAAAGGATTTATTCTCAGGCATAGGCTCTTGAAGTTTCTATGAAGATGGAAGCCGCGCCCATAACTGATGACCAATTTGGAACTTTACAAATCCAAAGTCAGTTAGAAGCGATGCACTTGGAGATTCAGAACCTACAAAGAGATAGAGGGAAAGAAGTCAACACAAATGTATGGTGTATACGTTGTAAGGGTTTCGGTCACACGAAATATCAGTGTACCTTGCTTCAAGACTACATATGACACAAACCATTGCCCTCAATTAGGAAGTTATGTACTAGAACTGAAGAAATAATGTTGTAGGTTTTACTCTTCGGCTGGCCATGATGAGCATCACTACCACACCTTTGATTTGATGATAGACAATTCCAACCTCTATAAATTGCAGGCCAACCCATCCTCACCGGCATCCCCCTCTGGGTGGGGTGGATCCCCAACCAGAGGAAGGGGAGGAGGGCGAGGTGGAGGTGCAGGTCGTGGAAGAGGAAAAATGATTTTCTATAATAGTGGAGACGTTGGACACTATGGGTGCGATTTTCCGAACCTTGTGCGACAGTCTTATAGGTATTGTAGATAGTTTGATAATGTTATTGAAGATAATCCTATTTTGATTGCTAGAATGCAGGAGAAGCAACAACAAACACCTACGCAAAATATAGAAATGGTTAGAGATGAGTTGCGAGATGATGATCCGAGTGTAAACATAATTACACACAGTGGTGCTGCCGCCAGAGGAGACAAGGGAAAGAAGGTCGATGTAGAGCCATTAATCAAGAAGGCTTTTGAAAATAAGGAAAGACTCAACCTGCATAAGGAAAAGGAGATTTTTGTAGAAGCTAGGAAGGATTTTGCTGCTGTGGGTGCATCCACATCCAAGTCAATCACGGAAGAAAAGATTAATGATGAAGTCAAACCTTTCCTGCAAGCCTGCATTAAGCTATTGCATAACCAGAAAGCAATACAAAAACCTTCAGGCTTTGATAGATAGTTGCACAGATAGGGAGTTGCCTCAAACTGAGAGAAAGGCTGTAAACAAGATCTACAAGAATAAGAAAAGAACCGGTCAGGAGATGCACATGACTATGCAAATTGGAGAGTATGAGATGGCTCAGGTCATTTTAGAATTGGTATTTGATGCAAATTTTATACCTAAGCAGACCTGGTAGAAGACGAGCGAACCAAAGCTGGAATGGTCCACCATTCAGCCATGCATGGCTAATCAACAGAAGATCATTCCACTAGGAAGACTCCCACAGGTTTTGGTAGACATTGGTGGAGTAAAGGTATGCGCGTACTTTGAAGTAATACAAATTGTGGATGATGCAAACCCCTACCCTGTGCTGTTAGGGCTGGATTGGGCCATCGATATGGGAGGCATCATCAAATTGAAGTGCAAGAGCATGATATTTGAAAACAACGGTACTGGGGTTACAATACCTTTGGATCCTGCGGAAGGGGAGAGATATACAAAACCAGTGCGCGAAAAGGAGATGATGTTGACCATATCTACAAGTTTACTACACGAGATGAGGATTGGATCAACCCTACTACTGTTGGGATGTTGAATTGGGAAAAAGATAGCTCATGTTTCTCAGATTCAAATGGTGAAATGGAGAACTGGCAGAATTGTCTACATGATGTGTCTGTGTTGCACTGCCTCAAAACCACTAAAAATTTTCAATGCATCTCCTCAGAGGCAAGAGAAATACCCTATTTTGATGGTGCTTATAGTGTTGTATTATTTTTGGAAAATTTGGAAAAGGTTTTCAGAAATAGAGAAGGTTTTGGACGCTCGATCTTGCTATGTGCACAACTCCAGCACGTTGGTGGGATATGCATACAAGGAAATTTGGAGATCGGGAAGAATTTAGCAGAATGATGTGGTTGCTCTTTGAGCAGCCCATTACCCTAATGACTGATATTTTTGGTGGCTGAGGTGATCCACACAAACACTTGGCTACATGGATGGAGGTTTGGGATAAGAATCCCAGAGCCAAATGGGTTCACATGTTTGTCCATACATTGGGACCAATCCCTGTTGCATGGTATTTGGAGATAGAGCTGTGCCGAGGGACCCTTAATTGGGTTACAATGAGTGAAATTTTCTTGTTAACATTCGGCATGGCTGGTGGATCAGAGGGATTGGACGAAGCCCTACAGGATATAGAAGAAATTGTGTTTGATGATTCCTAACCTCAGATAGAATGAGCTGTGCCAGCATGGGAAGCGCAGATGCAAGATATTTTCAACTGCAGAAACCTATCAATATAAGATAATGATGAAGATCCAATAAATATCAACATCCCCGAGTCTGAGGGGGAGTGCGTGGTTACAGGGCCCTTATTAGGAATGGTGGATGTAACTAAGCCTCTAAAGCTAAAAGAAGTCAACATTGGGATGGAGGAACAACCCAAGTTGGCCAAAATAGGAGATTATTGGGATGTTGACACAACGGGTAAGATTGCGAAGCTGTTGACGAAATATCAGGACCTATTTCCCACAAAGTTTTCTGAGCTCAAAGGAATTTTAGGAGATTTGGGAGTTATTAAGATCACTTTGAAACTATATGCGTGCCCTGTCAAGAAGCGAACACATCAGTTGAAACCAACATATAAGTAGAAAGTGAAGGAAGAATTAGAGAAAATGGTTGCTGCAGGAATCATTGAGCTCGTGGAGCAGTCTGATTGGGTGAGCCCAATGGTTGTTCAAGAAAAGAAGACTAAGAGAGAAATAAGGATTTGTGTGGACCTATGAAAATTGAATGATGCATGTGCACATGACCCATTCCATACTCCATTTTCATATGAGATAATGGAAAATATTGGAGGACAAGAGGTCTACTCTTTCACTAATGGATTTTTAGGGTATCATCAGATGAGGATTGTGCTAGAAGACCGAAGCAAGACCACTTTTGCAATAGAATGGGGTTCTTTCCAATACATAGTCATGCCTTTCGGATTGAAGAATGAAATTTATATCTTCTCGCGCGTATTAATAGCCGTATTCAAGGATTTCATGCATAAGTTTCTAGAGTCGTACTTTGATGATTGGATTGTGTTTGGATTGGTAAAGAAGCATGCATCCAACCTGCACATGATGCTTGATACTTGCAGGAAGTATCAAATCTCTCTTAACTTTAAAAAGTGAATATTCTGTGTTCCTTTTGGAATCTTGTTGGGACATATTGTTTGTCAACAAGGGTTGATGGTAGATCAAGCCAATATTTTAGTTATTATCAACTTGGAGGTCCCTACCAATGAGAAACAACTGCACTCTATTCTAGGACACACCAGATATTATAGAAAATTAATTCAGGGCTATGCTCTGATCACTACACCCATGGAGAAATTGTTAAAGAAGGATGTGTCCTTTTTCTAGGATGAGGAATGTCAAAAGAGATTTGAGCTGTTAAAGGAAAATATCATTACTGCACCTATTCTAATCTTCCCTGACTGGTCCAAGGTATTCCATGTACATGTTGATGCATCTGACTTGCACTTGGAGCTGTTTTAGTGTAGAGAGGAGAAGGAGATATTGATCACCTTGTTGCCTTTGCAAGTAGGAAGCTCTCTAGTGCAAAATGAAACTACTCAACCACAAAAAGGGAAGGATTGGCTATGGTCTATGCTCTGTATAAATATAGGAATTATCTTCTAGGAGGGCACTTCTAGATGTTCATTGACCACTATGCATTGAAATACTTGGTCAATAAGCATGTGTTGGCGGTGAATATTTGTAGATGGCTGTTGCTATTTCATGAATATGATTTTGAAATCATTGTTAAGCCCGGTAGATTAAATTCTAGACCTGATCACTTATCACACATTAAGAGTGGGTAGGAACCAACCAGTCTGGAGGAGGGGCTGCCTGATGCACAATTCTCTACTATTAAGGTGGTTGATGAACACTTTGCAGATATCATTCACTTTTCGACTACTGGAAGTGCGCCTGCTGAATACTTGGTGCAACAAAAGAAGGAGTTTGTTTCGTGCAAACTGATTTTACTCTGATTGCTGGCCAACTGTACAAGTTGGGAGTGAATGAAGTCTTAAGAAGGTATGTTTTGGAACATGAAAGACAATACATCTTGGCTTAAGCTCGTGGGGGAATGACAAGAGTCCACTATGCAGGGAAAGCTACTGTGCAGAAGGTGTTGCGTGCTGGGTTATGGTGGCCCACAATGCACAATGATGCACATGCATATTGTCGAGCTTGTGATGCATGCAAAAGAACAGGGAATCCATTGTGTAGAGATGAAAGGTCATTGAAACCACAGATGACCCTGCAAGCTTTTGATAAATGGGCCATATACTTCGTTGGACCTATTAATCATCCTGGGAAGAAGTGTGGTACACACTACATCATCACTGCCACAAATTATGTAACCAGATGGGAAGAAGCTAAGACAGTCAAGGATTGTAATGCAGATATTGCTACACATTTCATTTTTGAAAATATCCTGACCAGATTTTTGGGTGCCCAAATATATTGACGAGTGATAGAGGTACGTACTTTGTTAATGAGACCATTGAAGCTCTAACAGAGGAATTTCAGATACATCACCAGAAGAGTACTCCCTATCATCCTTAGGCAAATGGTGCAGTAGAAGCCTTCAACAAAATATTTGAGAATGCGCTCACAAAGATCTGTAATGCAAATCAGAATGATTGGGACGTGCACATCCCTTCTGTGTTATGGGCTTATAGGACCACATATAAGAAGTTGACTGGTAAAACACCTTTCAGGATGGTTTATGGCCAAGAAGCAATCATGCCAATGGAATATATCATCCCAAGCCCGCGCATAACAAAATTCACTAATATGGCTGAATCAGGAATCATGGAGGAATTTCTATCACAGTTGGTTGCCTTATAAGGGGATCAGTTCATTGCTAACTTCCATAAGCAAGTACAGAAGGTGCGTGAAAAGGACTGGCATGATAGGCACAACCGACATAAGGAATTCGAAGAGGAATATTTGGTGTTGTTGTATGATAGCCAGTTTGCGTGCCTACCAGGGAAGCTCAAAAAGCATTAGTTAGGGCCATATATTTTGAAAGAGATCACTAATGGAGGTGCAGTGATCTTGGCCATGTTGAGTGGTGAGAGTCTTATCGGGTACATCAACAGAAGGTGACTGAAGCCGTATAGGGATAACCCTATGCCTACCAAAACATTATATGGCTAGAGAATGGGGATCCACTTGTCTGCATGCTGTGCAGAGGTCATACCCAGGCAGGTGCGACCAAAGCGTAGAGGTTGTGCACAGTGGGAAAAACTATATGGGTGAAAAAGCGATTTTACCATTGAGTGGAGTGGGTTTTCTGCGTTTAATGAGGAGATATTATGGGATTTTGAACTTTTTTTACGGGGATATAGTGCCATTAATTAATTTCTGACCATTTTTACCATGGATTTCCTATAAAAAGAGGGGCACGGGTCATATTTTGTTCCTTTGTTGTCTGAGTGATTTGCACATCAAAATTATCTCTGAGACTTGTATGTTTAGCCGTGAGACCCTCGCATCTGATGTGAGTAACTCCGAGTTCATTTTCAAACCAAGAATGATGACCACTAACCCCAAGAGTGTGCCGTCTAAAGAGCACTCTGTGCCTCTCACAACATCTGCCGAGCCCAGCTCTGACGATTTCCATGAATTTGTTACAGAAGTGCATGAAGCCATGTCGACGCCAGCTAAAGGAAAGGGAAATATGACCAAGGGGTCATCCTCAAATTCATGAACTTCACCTAGATAGTTCACATCCCCGCGCCAAGCGACAAAGTATAGGTCTCCTGCACGTGACCCAACCAAGAGGGCCATGAGCTCAACAGAGGAGGTCGTGCTCGTTGTCGAGCCCATCTCACGGTTCTCGAAATATGTGAAGTCGTGTAGACCCTATGTTCGAGCCCTGAAGGATGTAGATACGGTGCACGACTATCTGCAGATGCCTTTAATCTCGCAGGCAGTCCCAGTTGAAGGGGACATTAGGGGAATTTTGAGGTCTAAAATGGGCCTCCTAAGGAAAATGTACAATAAAAATTTGCTTTATGAGAACCAATCACATTTTAGGGGATGACATCATCCCTAACGGTTGAGGTGGCATTTTTTGAGTTAAAGGTACTTAATTGCCACATTCTCAATGGTGGATAAAAACTCATGGTTAACCATGGTAGTGCTCTAAGTACTTTTAAATTCATAAAGTAAAGTACTCATAATAAATGTCATTTCGCACTTTTTGAATAAAAAATTATTATTTTCATTTCATATTTTTTGAAAGAAACAATGCATATCCCTACACAATCTTCATGTATTTACACACTTTTCAATAAATATTGTATTTGTATATTTTCAAATATGTATTTTTAAAATATGTATTCATCTCATTTTATTTAATATTACAATTTCAAATTAATTATAAGTCAATATCTATACATATATATTATACATATGAAATATAAATAAATAAAAATGTAACCTTGTAATTTTAGGATAAATCAAATCTATAAATAATATCATTATTATCTTAATATTAATACAAACATATTAAAATTAAAGAAAAAAGACATTTTAGTTTTGTAGGATGAAAAAAGGTATATTAGTTTTGTACGTTGAAAAATCCCTTTGGTAAAGTTTGATGAATATGATCTGGTTATCGAGGAGATGTTCCTTGAGTTAGCGCCTAAGTATTAACTGGAGTGAGTACTATATGATGGGGTTGTGAAGGTAGAGAACATGCCATGGGAAAGCGGGTTAAGTAACACTGTAATTCTCAATTTGTTAAGGATTCCTCACTTCAACATGTACCCCATCACAAATGTATGCATGCGCCAACTGCTAGTGCTGGTACACGATGGGTGCCTATGGATCCAAAATAGAATTCCAATTGATGTCGCTCTGATCCACCAGATCACCGGCCTGCCCAAGAAGGGGCCCCATCCCATGGCTTTTTATGGAAAGAGCCAAGAGCTGAAAGTAGCTACCAAGGTCAAGAAGGATTACAAGGTAGGACGTGACTCCAAGGGGTTCCTAGTTTAGTAGATCGATGACCCAGCAGTACACCTTGGAACCTTAGTCTTGGGATGTAAGTTGATGCGCAAGTGTCGACTGAAGGTGGTCCTATAAGGGTGTGAGCTATAATTGGTCCCAGTACTTGTGCACAAAGTTCCTGGAGAACGTGCCTGAGGCACAAGAAGAAGGGAAAAAGTTCTGTTATTTATGGTTGATTTTGTTAATTTCTCTAATTGCGTGGGAGACGCAAGAGGGTGAATTCCTCTTAGAAGTCAAACCTAGTGTTTGTGAAGGGGCGCGCTACGCCAATTTATGGGAATCACTAGAACCGAAGAGAGTAAAATAAAATAAGATCTTCTGGGTCTTATTCAAAGGAGCTCCAACATCAGCTATCCAATCGCGGCCCCGGTTCTCCTCAGCCACCTATGAAAAGTAAAAAACCATTGTATACTTCCAAGTGAAAATGCCCCATGTGCAGATCCGGGTGCAGAAGGAACCAGTATGGTACAACCTGTCATATATGGTAACAGAGGCTGAAATCGATTAGGTCATTGTGACTTGGCCTTAAGCATGTAAGATCAGGCTAGACTTTACTATGCCTATCACATCCTCCATGTCCGGAAAAGAGGAAACCAAGGACAAAGAATTAGAAGATGAAGCTGAGAAGGATGCAGCAAAGGAAAAGGAACCTGAGGAGGAGTAGGAGGTGGATGTTGGAGGTACAGATGGCCTTGATGGTACAAAAGCTGAATCCCACAGAGGAACTAAGCACGACGCAGAAACCCCTAAGGGCCCGTGTAAGAAGTGGAAAGGTTCGAAGGCAGGAGGCACAGAAGAAGTCACTCTCATAAAGGATGACTTAGACAAGATAAAAAATGTGGTCACCTCTGCCTTTGGGGATAGGTGGACTGGCTCAAGGAGCAGTAAAAAGCTGCAATGGAGTCATTGCAGACTAGATTGCAGGTGTTTCAGCTTAAGACTGATAAAATTCAAGTGAGCGTGGCTCAGGCGAGGCCGATTCAAGTGAGGGAGAGCACGAGTATGATAATCAACACGGAAGATAGCAGGATCTACCCCTTACCTTGAGTAGCAGTCACGATGGAACAACCTGAATTGCACGTGCAGGTGCAAATCTGCTAAGAAGTTGGCATTGAATTATCAATGCTCCCTAGTGGAAAGCTACACGCGATCCATAAAATCATAATTGATGAGTTGCAGTACCGAGAGGCACGCATACACGAATGATGCACCGAAGCCGAGCAGAATATTGCAGAGAAAACACAGGGGTATTTTATGGCTCACACAATGCAAGAAGCAACAATGGCACAACACGCAGAGCTAGAAAACTTGATTGATAGGATGTGTGATGACCTACCAGAGGTTTCTATCCTTGCCTCGGTTGCACCCCAAGATAATATTGAAGGTTTAGTGGCTGCCTTGAAGGCCTCCCATTCTGAAGTACAGTCAGTCAAAACAGATTTCAAGCAATAGATCGCGAAGTTGCAAGCAAATCTTCAACCAAAAACTTCACCTGAAGTTCGAGTGCAGCACGTTGCTATAGTTAAAGAAAAATTCGTCTGTATTGCAGCAACCGTCAACGAGGATAAAAATATTCTAGAGAAATCTATGGGCCTATGGAAATCCATGCAGACGAACCCCCTTGTTAGGAATATTTTGCAGGAACTGCATGCCAAAGAGCAGGCATTTGATGACCTTCATGGAGGCACTGCCCACTTTTGTACCTGCTCAAAGAATGGCACGAATTTAGACGAGCCAGGTATTGCGCTTTGAAGTTGAAAATCTGAGGAGGAAGAAGCACATCATGACCAACCATATGAAGCCATGGGTGGATGGAGCAATGAAGCTGTCACAGGATTTGGATGCTATTGTTAAAAATATGAACCAGACGTATTAGAGTATCAATCCTTCAGCAGAGGGGATGACCTCTCAGAAGTTGGTAGATAAAATGCAGAGTGAAACCTATCAAAGCGCGGGCGTCCTTGTGCCCTTCTCTGCCGCCATCGAGGAGTTGAAGACGAATATGAAGACCCCAGTACCTTTGTGAATTCGAACAAGTCACAAGATTGTATTGGGGGACTGTTGGAGAAGGGTCCCTTAGACCACATTTTTGATTAATTAATATATTTTTTGTAGTTTTGAGTCATATGCGCTAAGAAATGCATAGTCAAGGGGCTTTGGGGCAGGTCAAAGTCCCTTCATGAGTTGTAATGGGCTAAAGGGTAAAAATTATAGGAGTCTCAAACCACATTTTGCAGAACTTAGGATGAGCGCAGGCTAAGATATAAATAGAAGTATAGATCGAGTCAGATAGGACATATTTAGATGGAAGTTGATGTATGTTTTGAACCTTGAAGCGAATCTGTGGAAGTGTTTGTGGCTGAAAGGCTCCTGCTGGCTGTGTGTGCGATACCTTAGTCTAACTATGTGCGGATCCTACTGGCTGTGTGCGTGAGTGAATATGAAGGATTATAAAGGGTTTTACGAACTGTTGATGAATAAACAAGTTTTTTGGGATAATTATGAGTACTAAATGCATCTTTGATATTTTCCTGAGATCTGTTTTGCTTACAATTTATGTTTTTTGTGATTGGATAGGTTACGTACTTGTTTTACTACTTAATATGAATGTTAGTTGCATAGATCTATTACTGTAAGACTTGAATATCACTTGATTAAGGTTGTTGAATGGGTTGCAAAGCCAATATTTGCATGCATGCAGGTTAGCCTATGTAAGTTGACCTAGATTTTCCTGTTTAGGGTTTCTAGTGCATAAGACAATTTGTTA
Source organism: Pinus albicaulis (assembly GCA_034641835.2). Lineage (NCBI taxonomy): Eukaryota > Viridiplantae > Streptophyta > Pinopsida > Pinales > Pinaceae > Pinus > Pinus albicaulis. Next base: position 679,566,188 of record CM076570.1, read on the forward strand.
TTATTATAGATATGTGGACACCCACATCATTTAACTCTCTCTCAGGGTGTGGAAACCTGGTTCCAACACCCCCCCATATTTCTTTGGGTGAGACTTTGACCTGCGCAAGTAGGTCACTGTGGAAAGGGCCAATAGTAAGAGGGTTTTGTTGGTTACAATTAACTCCGAACCAGGGTTAGGACGCCTCAAGCCAACAACAATGTATACTTTTATGTATATAATTATAAATTAGATTACAACTCTATTTAGTTCGAGGACATCCGTAAGGAAGCGTTACCAATAAAAAGGTTAAATAAAAGTGTTATCCAACATTTATCCAATATTGTATTAACTCACGTTTGAACATATTTATTTCACCCTCAAAATGAAAAATTATTATTATGAAGACACATAAATCGATGGTAAAGGGAAATATATCTTTAGGATCAATTGTTACTATTATGTAGACTTATCCTTCATGGAGGGAATATTTGGTGCACTAGAGGAGACGGGGTTTTGGTGCTTACTGGGAGTTGACAAACCAAGATGCCTATGATGGCAGATAAGTCACCATGTTGGCCAGTGCAGAGGATGTGGTCCAACGGTTAGGTGGAGAGGTTTGTGTTAGTATGAATCTTTTGTCGAGGTGTACGAAAAAATACCACTTTAGCTACGCATAACAAATAGCCCTAACATCAAATATGGTTGCCAATATCTTCAAATCTGTAGTTAGTTGATCAAGACAAATGTTGCACAAATCCAGATCTATGCGTAAAAAGACATTAAGCAGTGAAAATAAAGTTTTGCTCCATGCATCCAATAGACAAGACAAGAACAATATTTTTGACATAATTTTTATATTAAGGGCATCTGAGAGGAAAAGAAGAAAGGTGTTTCCAATTCTCCTCAATGGGATGGGTTCTTGAAAGTCCTCAGCGCTTTTGATCTAGCATTTCTCTCTCTTGTTGGTGTAGAAAACCCAGACAAACATAGAACTCAAAGGGAGCTCACAAAATGAAATAATGGAAAATTTGACAATGATAATGGCTCAAAGTCAGACCGAGAGCATAGATCCAGAGTGATCTAATAGGCAACAAAAGGTCCTAAATGAATGGGAAAACCCTTCTATTTATAACAAAATATTGGGTCATTCTAGATCTTGGTGCATGATTAAGATAATATTAACCAAATCTAGATCCACCTTTTATGGAATATTTTATTATATTTGTTGGAGGGAAAAGGCATTTGACTTGGGTCAAATCCCTTTATTTGTAAATAATAAATAAATAAATGATTTATTTATTATTTTAAGGAAGTGGTTGAATGATAATTAAATAAATAATGATTTATTTAATTATTTATAAATGATTTAGTCATATTTACCAAGGAATATTATTTAAATAAGATTTAAATAATTATTCCTAGAAAATAATAAGATAAATAAGGATTTATCTAATTAATTTCCTTGTTTTAGGTTAAATATGACCAGGAATAATAATTAAATTATTGTTTAATTAATTATTCCATGAGGAAAATCAAACAAATATAGATTTGTTTAATATTTCCCTTTGGGGTTTCCTGTTTAGACCATAAAAAACCTAATAAATGTGTTTTATTAGGTTATTTCACATAGTGAAAGCAATTTTACTTAGGGTAAAATTGGTCTTATATGGTGTACTTGGGTCCATCTAATGATAATAGGTTAGATGACCAAAAAATGGTGTAACAGTTTGGTTCCCATAGGTCTTGTGATCCAATCCTAAACAAGATTATGTATGAGTATGTATGTCTGAAATCTGCTCCAGGCACCATATCTTCAATTGAATAAAAAAAGTCACCAAACTTACCACTAGTTAATAAACCACTCTATCTGTGCTTGCTTGGAGATTATTTCTGCCTAACATGTCATTAGTGACCCTACTCGAACCAGATGGATGCTCAAACCTTGACATTGCATGAGGTGATGAGTCCTAGAGAAAATTTGGGACTACCTATGGTTGGGCGGATAAGTGATGTTTACCAACAACGAAATCACTAGGCCAAATAGTTAAAGTTACTAGATGTTATTTTTTGATCTTATAGTTCAAGTATCAAAGTGTATTGCATGATATATTCTATTTCTGGCCTCATTAAATCTAAAGAGCTATTATTTAAATGAGAATTTATAACACGCTTACTTTTGTATTTGATTTTACTAACATTGAGACCACACTTTGCATATGAGACATGAAACATGAAATCATTAAAATTTAAATATAGGAAATTGTAAATCATTTATGTTAATCTTGTAAGTGAACCTTAGAGTTTGTCTCCATAAGTGGCATAATCCATGGCAGAAAGAAGGTGAAATATTATAAAGTAATTGGATGATTTTCATACCACCTTGATCAATCTGAGCTTACATACTGAACCATATATTCTATTTTTTTTTCAAAATTTCTTTATGGAAATCACGTAATTTTTTCAATGACACATTGTATGTAAATGACACATCTATTTGTTTTAATTTTCTATAGGTTATCTTGATGGTATTTTTAACTCTTCAAAGTCGAAAAATATCCTTGCTTAAATCTATGGTAATTAGGATAGTGTTAGTTCGTACAATTTGAAAAAAAAACATAGATTTTAAATATATTAACTATGTTATTAATAAAGTCACATTCTCTGCGTCAGTGTTAATCTTTCGATGGATTCCGACGTCCAATAACTCACATGTGTCTCCATTGATGAAATTAAAGGTATATATATATATATATGATGGTTGGGGTATGTGTCAAACACAACTAGATTGATCTGCCACTTGAAGTCTCTATCAAATTCAAGACAATACTCAATTCTTCCTTAACTTCTAGCCAAGTAGGAATATATATTCATTATATAAAGGAACAATTACATGTGGAGGTTTGGTCACCACCATTCCCATGGTCCAATGTCGAGCAAGACTATGTATGCCTAAGAACTGCTCCAGGTGCGATTTATTTAGTTGAAAAAAATAAAGAAAGACGTGATGCCTTTGAGTGATAAGTAATTTGGGTGGGTCGAGAAATCAAATTGCTTGCATATTAGGGTAGATTTTTGTTTCACGATAATTACCTGTGAAGGTTTACTGGGTTATTATTATTAGGTTATGTACTTCTTCATCAAGAAATTACCAAAATGTACATGAATATTACAAAGAAACAAAAGAACACAAGAAATTAGGCTCTCCAAGCCAGGGCCAAAACCCCACAAGGGGGGAAACCAAAAAAATTCTCTTCTTATAGAATCAGATCAACGTGAGATATCCAATACCCATGACCATGACAAGACTCAAACCCTCAATATGCCAAGTTTAGCACTCCTTCCTGGCATAACAACAAATTTATTAACAACAATAAGACCAAAAATATGAATAACAACAAGAACAAACTTCAATAAGAGACATGTCATAATAGAAACTTGTAAGTGCAAGTTGAAGATAATATTTCCTTTACACCTGATGGCTTTAGATTTCGACCTCCCTTTATATCCTTGAATTTTTGTCACCTTATTCACTCTATTTCAGAATATGTTTCTCAGATCATGTCAATTTCTTGTCTCTAAATGAGCTCAACTCATCCTTTATTTATACTGTCCAAAGAGGTTAAAATAGACGTCTCTTCTTAGGCAGGTCTGACTTGGATGGCAGGGTCGACTTGGCTTCTTGGGGTGACTTTGAATCAAATTACATTTTTAAAATTTATTTTTCCCTTTTTCATTCAAAATTCCAAATAAGACTTCACTCAAGTATAACAAATTGACTCATGAAATTTTTTATTTTGACTCAGTAAACCCTAGAAGCATGAAGAACAAGGTTGACTAATAAAATAATAATAATAATTTTCTTATTTTTATTTTACATGAACTATACAATGACACAAGTACAATGAAAATTATGAAGATCGAACCTATTTACATTTTTGAACACTCCCTCTTAATTAGGGAGTTATTCATAATGACACAACATGATACTATGATACTCTCAAATTGAAATATTCTCATAAGAAGGGTTATATTGATAAGAATCATTAATCATAAACATCAACCAACATTATAAATCTGTAATATAGCAAGGCCTTGACTAACAAGATCTAACTTGCCACTATATTAGAGCACTATCTTTGGAGGATTACATTTGGAAACCACCAATACTACCTCTCAAGGCACATACCCCATTCAGATGTTCACCATGTATGTCCTTACAATACTATTCTTATTTTGGATTCCCAATCCTCAAATAATATCGATCCTCTATGACTACAATTATCTTGGATACCCTATCCTATCCTCAAAGAGTATTGGTCCTTGGGACTACTTCTATCTTAGATTCCAAATCCTCAAGAATTATTGGTCCTAGATGCTTATCCAATCATCCATTCTCCTTTCCAGTGCCTTCACTAGAATTATGGTTTTTAGTCTTGACCTAGTGCATGACACGTGGAGAATACAATGTACCTTATCACTCCCTCTCAACCAAGGAGGATATCCTCACTCGGTCTCAAACAGGGAGACATATCCACAAGCCTAAGCTTGTCTAATTCATCAATTACTTGTTCTTTCGGTGGATATCTAGTTGTAGTTTTAGGGCTCCTATCTCATATCTCATCATGCTAAGCTTAGACCTTGCAAGATGTCAATATTCACATAACTATTATTATGTCAACAAGTCAAACTTCTTATGGAGCCAATCTATCTTCATGATAGAGTTTCTTCCTTCATTATTTCATAACAAAATTCCGCCTTACACTCTTCAATAAGTTATATTGACTTTCAAAGCATCAAATATTCCCTTATGTTTTTCCAAGCCATCATTAGTGTTGTCCACACAATCCATGTGTTCCCAAAATGAATAAAGAAACTGCCGATATAATATCATCAAATAAATGTCCCAGTTGTTATCATTTCAACTTCCTCACATGCTTCTGTAATATACCCTTGCAGGGAGTCAAACTATATCACAAGCAAAACATCATTATAGTCTCTAATCAAGGTGTGTCATTTTTTATGTCAAATTATTGTTGCTAGATCCATCTGAAATTGTCATTAATCTCTTTATTACATTCTTCAGGAGACCATATCGGATGTTGATCAACATCAACATGTGTTCTTCCCATCTGTCATGCTTCTATACATCAAAAAACCATATGGAAGAGTCCTGACTTTTTAGTCTAACCAAGACATTTCATTCTTATGCTCACAAGTTTATTTTTGCATTCAACTCTAATTCCTTCAATACTTTTTGAGGATATGAATATTTCTAATGAAGAACCTTTCTATATATAGGCATACTTCTTTCTTAATGTCTAGTAGTTGAGGTAGGTGAACTCCCATCTTTTTTTTCTAGCTCAGATAGATCATTGTAACCTATTCATAGTTATGTCATATGCATCATAGTCATCATATACATATATCATTGCCATAATGTCTGTTATCCATTATTGCCATAATTTTTTTCCTTATTTGAGATCACTGTTATGTTTTCCATTTCACTATTATGTAACAATATTACTATCATAGTCTCCAAGTCACCATCACATGGATTATAGTCATACCTATATCACATGGATCATAGTCTCACTATCATCATGGTCACTGTCTCACTGTCATATGGATCATTGTTTTACTGTCAATCAAGGTCACTGATATGTCAAGGTTACAACCATATAAGGTCACTATACAACTATCATAGGGAATTGTTTTCATAATTCTCCATCGTCATATATCCTTAGGTCACTATCATAAAACCAATGTCACTGTTATGTAGCTCATAGTAATGCCTCATTGTTGTATAAATTATTGTCATGTTTCAAGTCAATAATCGAGTCACTATCATATGCTTCCAAGTCATTTTCATATAGATAAATGTTCATACCTCAAGTTTCAAGCCAAAAAGTTATAGTTGCAAATAATAGAGACAATGTGAACCTCAATAATACTAATGTGAGCCATAGAAATATAATTGTGAATCACTAAAATATCTATGATCTTTAGAGATTAGCACAAGCCACTTGTAATAGAAATCCTCAAGAATATGTATGCAATCTACTGTAGAATGCGAGCCATTCAAAGATTAAATATGAACCACTGTAATATTATAGAGAGAGTATGCGAGCCACTTGTCCTTTCTTGTAGGGATCTTATTTTGTCATATGTTCTTTTCTTCCAGCAGAAATAGATCATACATAAGATTCAAATGTTACAGTTATTCAATGTCTAGAATACAAACCATAGTAATTCCTATTGCTTTGACAAACTTCATCGGTAGGTTGGATTCATTATTATGGTAAGTCCTTCATTTATGTATAGATCCGTTGAAAATTTGTAAGGAGGTTGTCTCAAACTAAACACTCTGTCCATCGATGCATTGTCACAAATGTCTCGAATATTTTAGATATATAGTGCCACAATAATAGATAAGGCTCATACATAAAGTGCTTGAATTTTTCATAAGAAGATGTGTTATATAATGCCACATAAAATCCAATTTGACTTTATTCTTCTTATCTTCTTGATCAATTGTAATTTCTTCAATGACCTCAAATATTTTCCATAAAGCTCAAATGATATAGAGATATAATTCCACAAAAATTCAGATCCTCAAAGATGAAATTAATTTTTATTGTGATAGAGGGTATTATATTCTATGGTAGTATAATGTTACATTGAGATTTTGATGCTTGCCTTTTAACTTGCATACCTTCTAATTGTTCATGCTTGACTCTTAACATGCTTGTCACAATAAGCTAGGATCCTTGTATGTCATGCTTTTGTTTAGTCACAGAACCTGTTATAGGTCCTTATGTTGTAGTTATGTATCTTAGAGGCTTGAGTCATATAGAAGATACCACTAATATTTTCAAAACTTGGTTAGTGTAATCACTCAAGGAGATGATTTTAAAATGATTATCAACGAGGAAACTATTCTCTGTCATGACTATCTCGATTCATATATTTCATAAGTAGACTCCCATACATTCAAATATTTTTGACAAGGGTTACCACAAAGTCTTTGCATATAATTTATTTTCAGAGTTCTGTTCTTCTTTTCATACTTGACCGAGTGTGGATACACTAAAGTGAGTGCATACTAGAGTGAGTGCATATATCACCTTACTCTTAAGCTTATATATTGAGCATAGAACATGAGTTTTAGACCCTTTTGAATAAATGTTGTAGACTTCAGACACGATGGTGATCTTCTTTTAAATGGAGTGATGACTGCTAGAAAAATGAAGAGTCTTATTCAAGGATGTCAACAAAAATTGATCTTCAAACTTCCAACCTTAGCTCTGATACCACATTGAGAAATCAAATTGCTTGCATATTAGGGTATATTTCTCTTTCATGATAATTACTTGTAACAACCCTCATAAAAAATCCATGTAATAAATTTAATAAAGGCAAAATAAGACCAAGGACAAGGGACACATATTCCAAGATGAATGTTGGGAAAAACATCCTAGTGTGGGTGCTCATTTGGTTTATTATGGCTAAGGGAAATTGGAAAAGGAATTGTAAAGGCAAGAGGCATTAATTGGCATTTTATTTATGAAAATAAGGAAGATTGTGAGAAAAGGAAGGTGAAAGTTCGTAGGTTGCATGTGAGGAGGAAAATGAAGGAAAATAATGGAAATTTGAAGAAATTAGAGGCCTCATTAATAAAAAAGCTTATGAGGATCAGTTCATAGCTTTTGTTAGTTCAGTCTTGAGCTCTCTCTATTCTCTCTAATCTCTTATACTCTTGCACACTTAGAGTTTTCTTGGAGCACTTTAGCATTGGATAAAAGAAGAAAAAAAAAGAAAAAAAAGGCAAAGGGAAGCAATGATCAAGCAGGGAAGAACATGATGTGGGTATCGAGTTTCATGCGTGGTTTCCTTGCTATTTTTGGCATGCATGGTACATGCATGTGTGTATTTTGGTTCTATTGCTATCATTGGCATGGGGTTTCCCAGGAGTGACAATGATTTTCAGCCTTGCCTTTCAATTTCTGAATAGCCATGGTGTGATGGGGTCTCTCTTACTTAGTTGAGTTGGATTGCCAGATGGTTTTGAAATTGAGTGAGGTGGTCTCAAGAGAAGAACACAAGGACTAGGAATCATTGGACAGGTGAAGGTGAGATTGCGATAGAGCTAAATTTTGTGTACCTCAGTGGGCCTAGGAATACTCGTCTGATGAATGACGAATATACGATAAAGCCTAGAGGTGTATGCCCTCGATTAGGCCTAAGAATCATTGATCGATGAATGGTGGGATATACAGTAAAGGATATAGGGTGGAGTCTCGTTGGGCCTAAGAATAATCGACCGGTGAATGGCTAGATATACAGTAAATCCTAGAGACTGGAGATAGACAAACTCCTCACATTTTAGGTGGAGAGATCCAAAGGCATCCATGCTTGTATAAGCCTAGTGATCCTAGAACAATATATGGTGGGATTGCGGTAAATACCAGTAGTGTAATTTTCTCGTTTTTCCTAGGAAACCCTTGGTGGAATGTGATAAAGCTTGAGGATGCATTATTTGGTTTTGTTGTGAGTCCCACATTCATGCTTGGAATATGGCATGGGGGTGATTGGCTGAAAGAAATATTTGGTTCAATCGAATATATGGTCGATTGGTACGTGGAATTCCCAAACCTGGTTACATTTTTCATATGTTAATAAGATCTCTTTTCGTATTATGTATTATGTATAAATGTTCTTGGTATTATATGTGATCTTAATGATTATCCTATCATTGCTATTCTATTGGTTTATGTGTTGGTTATAAGCATGGATTATGACAGATTTGAGTCATGGCTCTTAGTATGTTTTTTTTAATAAATGAATGAACAATGAATGCATGACATAATAGATGATATTTCATATATTATGGGAGGGTATCATACCTTCTTGAAAAATCTCAGATAAGTATGAAATCCCTATGCTCATATGTGTTTATATGACTTGTAGATTACATGTTTATGATGTGTTTGACATAATGTATGTAATGGGTAGGCCTTGTAAGATCATGTCCTTGTTCAAGTTTTGAATTAGAGGCATTGTCATTATGTTATTTTTCATGTTTGGAAGTTTCATGAAGTTATGGGCAGAGGCCTGAGTCCTGGACCTGAAAAAATGGCTCAGAATCTAGGGTTGCTAGCACAAAATTTCCTGGAAAAGTCTATAGTTGCATGGATGTAGGCTTGTGCATGTGACTGGAGGGCTTCAGCCGCATGGAGGGCTTGTCATTAGTGTGACTAGGGCTCTAGATTAGTCAAACAACAAGTTGTCTCAAGGGTTGAGCACCTTCAAGGGCTGGTTGGCTCCTGAAGGTCCTGTAGCATCTGAGGAAGGTTGGATTGGTATTGTTTTATTGATTCCACTTCCTTAACTTTACTTGGGGAGTTGAATTACATCATAATAACTCTTCGTCACATGTTTACCCCGATGGACCGTCTAGCTTGGGTAAATGTGGGAGGAGGGTGTTACATAGTGGTATCAAAGCATGATTCTCCCCTTGGATTGGATGGGTGAAATATTATTGTCATGCATGCATGCTTGTTTTACATGTTCTTGTTATGTATACATGGTGATGGTCACTGTTGAAATTTTATTGTGATGTAGTATTTGATGATGTTATTTTCAGGATGTGTTCATCATGAATGCATGCTAGTTGATAATGAATTTGTTTTGGATCTCTGTTGTTCATGTGGATGTGTGCCTGCATTGTCATGACTATAATTGTCATGTAGGAGTTCATGGTATGAAATTGGTATTGTTATGTAGAGTAACTGGATAATGGTTGAAATGATGTTTATATAATGCTATGATTATGATTATACATGTATCGTGCTAATTCGGTTGATCTTGCAGACGAGATATCCTCCCCTGAACTATACTGAGGTAGGTTGGTTATGTTTATGTTTTGGTTTATATGACTTGGTATACTTGTAGGAAGAAGATAAAAGACGACTAGAAATATGGTAGACTATAGTTCATGATATTATCCCTATAGATACGATGAGCAGCATGGTGATAGGTACTCTCCTGAAATAATAGACACTTTGAGAAGTTTGAAGGTAGAAATAAGAAGTTTCAAGGAAAACAATGACATGATCATTCATGCACAAAAGAAACAAACATAAGTTAATGCAGTTATCCTTCAGAGTTTGTCAGATTTTCTGAGGCAAGGATCGTTAGGATCAGTCACTGACAGGAGGACATGACTAATGGAGCACAGGGTAGCATGTCTCATGGTGGGTACATGCCAGATATATATGACACAATCAAAGATGGAAGGTTCTTGGACACACTAGATAGGAGAGGTGATGGACACTGGTTCTATTCTAGTTCTATTTCTGACAAGTACCATGATCCATGTTGTTATCATCCTCACAGGAGGATTGATATGATTTTCCAAATTAGTTCAAGAAAGAAAAGCCACCTACCTTTGATGTATATTTGAAGAAGTCGAAAGATGCAGAAAATTGATTACATGGGATGAATAAATTATTTGAGTTGCATGATTACACATAAAACATGAATGAAAATACAAGTTATCTTTAGCATCAAAGGGAAAGAAAACATCTTGGAGGAAGACGTGAAGCGTGTTAGAGACATTACGACATAGTTGTGTTGGCATGAATTCAAGATATTTTTCAGGAAGAAATACTTGTAAGAGAGATACTATGATCGTAATTCGAGGGAATTCTATGCGCTAAAGATGGGATCGATGAAATATGAGGAGTACACGAGCAATTTCTTGGAGTTATGGAGGCATGTATCGTATCTTAAGGATGAGAAAGCCAAATTTCAGAGATTTATCAGTGGATTACCATTAGCATCTAGAGATTGGATTTAATACGATGAGCCTCAGTCACTTGAAGAAGTCATTCGTAATTAGAAGCACTGTTATGAACAATCAAAGCACAAGATAGAGTCTCAACAAGATTGGAAAGGGAAATACAAGTTTAAAGTTAAATGGAAATTGAAAAGGACAAGACCCCAGGATGCAAGTGAGAAAGAAAATGTTGCACCTTAAAAGAGGTTTAATGGATCTCAACTTGGAGAAAAACAAAATACAGGTGATGGTAAGGGACGGTTGCAATGTTCGACATGTGGTAAGGAGCATATAAAAAGGGGTTTTCCATAGAATCAGGGTGGTAGACCTCAGATCAAAAGTGCACATGAGGCAAAAACTATTCGGGATGTTGGGAAGAGCATTCCTCATATTTATGAAACATTGTATAATAGATAGGTGGATCAACATGAATCTATTATCAAGATGGACAATAATCTTTGTGATCAAGTTCTTTCTATTTTTATCGACCCTCGATCTAATTATAGTTATGTTAACCTTGACTTGGTGGATAAGTATGGTTTGAATAACAAGGTACATGCATAATATTGGCTAGTGAAGTGGGATATAGGTACAAAGAAAAAAGTTCATCATTGGGTAAGAGCTTGTGCATTTGATTTGAATGGTATGCCTACATCAACGCATCTTAATGTACTTCCATTGGGATCATACAATATGCTATTGGGTATGGACTGGTTATATCTTCAAAGGACTAAGGTAGATTGTTATGACAAGGCTATTGACTGCTTGGATGATAATGGGGAACATAGAATCTTACAGGTCACCGGGATATCATAAGACATTGATAACGATGAAGAAGTTCTACTGTTGGCTGAATCTGAGGAAAGAAGTGACAGAGTTTGTGGCGTGATGCTTAGATTGTCAACATGTAAAAGTAGAGTGTAAGCATCCAGTTGGATTACTACTACCGATTCTGATCTCAGAGTGGAAGTTGAAGGCCATTTATATGGATTTAATTACATGGTTTCCAAGAACATATATACAACATGATTCCATCATGGTTGTGGTGGACATGTTAACAAAGGTAGCACACTTCATTCTAGTGAAGTCAACGTATTCGTCTAGTGATGTGGCACATGCATTTATCAGAGATGTAGTGAGGTTACATGGTGTACTGAAGAAGATTGTGTTGGACCGAGATGTTAAGCTCACTTATAAATTCTAGAAATATTTATTTGTAGGTTTGGTTATAGAGTTGGCCTTCAACACAAATTATCTTCTATAGATAGATGGAAAGATGGAGAGGGTCAACAAGATTTTGGAGGACATGTTGAGGATGTAAGTTATGAATTAGAAGCGGAAGTGGGAAGGGTATCTTCCACTAGTTGAGTTCGCTTACAACAATGGGTATTGGGAGTCATTGAGGATGAGTCTGTTTGAGGCACTATATGGGCGAAGTTGTAACACTCCCATCAGTTGGAGTGATCCAGTCAACATGGTATTGATATGATTAGACATGTTGGTAGAAATGGAACAAGAAATGTAGGTCATCAAGAATAATCTAAAGGAAACACAAGATAGGAAGAAGAGTCACATAGATCAACATAGGTTGTATAAGGAGTTTCAGGTTGTGCAACATGTGTACTTTCTCATCAAGCTGAAGAAGATCTCCATGAGGATTGGATCATATGCCAATTTGGCACCTCGGTATTGTGGACCTTTCAAGATCCTTGGAAGGATTGGACTAGTGGCCTATCGACTTGCACTACCTCCAACAATGAAATCCCATGATGTTTTCCATGTTTCATTGCTTAAAATATACGTAAAGGATGTTAATCATGTTATTGATTGTTTTGTATTTCAGGTGGAAGCATACGGACAATTACAACTGGAACCTCAATTTATTTTGCAGAGAAATATGCGCATGCTCCAGAACCGAGAAATTGGGAAAGTTAAAGTGTAGTGGAAGCACTTTGGGCTCGATGAAGCTACATGGGAGATGGATGATCAAATGCGGGCTATGTATCCTTCATTATTTGTTGGTTTAGATAAAACATTTTTGGTATATGTTTTGGCATGATGTTTTGGTATATGTATATATGTATATAGATGTAAATACCGCCATGAGTTGTGTTATAAAGATCCAATAAGCGGTATGGGTGTCATGTTGGTTTTATTTTTAGCAGATTGATCATTGTAAATACTAAATCAAGTTGAGTGATAAAGATCCATAAGAAATATGTTTTGGTTTTACTAGTTGTAGGTGTCATTGAGCACCAAGGATGGTGTTCCCATAAGGGGAAAGGTTCTGTAACATCCCTGGTAAAAAATCCATGTAATAAAGTTGATAAAGGAAAAATAATAGCAAGGCTAAGGGACACATATTCAAGCTGAATTTTGGGCAAAACATCCTAGTGTGGGTGTTCATTTGGTTTATTATGGCTAAGGGAAATTGGAAAAGGTAATGAAAAAGGATTTTTAAAGGTAATAGGCATTAATTGGCATTTTTTTTTATGAAAATAAAAGAAATTAGGAGAAAAGGAAGGTGAAAGGTCAGAAGTTGCATGTGAGGAAGAAAATGAAGGAAAATAATAGAAAATTGAAGAAATTAGAGGCCTCATTGATAAAAATGATTTTGAGGATCAGCTGACAACTTTTATCAGTTCATACTTGAGATCTCTCTCTCTATTCTCTCTACTCTATCATAATCTTGCACATTTAGAGTTTTCCTGGAACACTTTAGCATTGGATCAAAGAAGCAAAGGAAGGATAAAGAAGGTAAAGGGAAGCAAATATCAAGAAAGGAAGAGCAGGATCAAGTAGTTACAACATGATTACCTTTAGGTATCGAGTTGCATGTATGGATTCCTTGCTATTTTTTGCATGCATGGTACATGAAAGAGTGTACTTTGGTTCTCTTGTTGTCATTGGCATGGGTTTTGCTAGGTGTGATAGTGATTTTCAGCTTTGCCTTGCCATTTTCAGATATCCATGTTGTGATGGGTCTCTCTTACTTGGTTGAGTTGGATTACCAGATGGTTTTGAAACTAAGTGGGGTAGTCTCAGGAGAAGAACACAAGGCTCAGGAATCCCTGGAATGGTGAAGTTGGAATTGTGTTAAAGCTGAATTGTTTGTACCTCAGTGGGCCTAGGAATACTTGATTCATGAATGGAGGGATATATGGTAAAACCTAGAGGTGCATGCCCTTGATTAGGCTAAGGAATCCTCAACCAATGCATGCCTAGATATACTGTAAAGGCTAGAGGGTGGAGTCTCGTTGGGCCTAGGAATCCTCGACCGATGAATGGTGGGATATATGGTAAATCATAGAGATTGGATATGGACAAATTCCTCATGGTTAGGAGGAGAGATCTAGAGGCATCCATTCTTGTATAGGCCTACTGATCCTTAAACTGATATATGGTGGGATTGTAGTAAATACTGGTAGTGTATGTTTCTTGTTTGGTCTAGGAATCCCTTCGTATATTGCAGTAAATCCTAAGGAAGCATTTATTGGTTTTTTTGTGAGTCCCGAATTCATGCTTGAAATATGGCATATGGGTGATTCGTTGAAAGAAAGATTTGGTTCAACCCAATCTATGACCAGGTGGTACGTGGAAGTCCCAGACCTGGTTGCATTTTTCATATGTTAATAAGAGCTCTTTTCCTCTTATGTATTATGTGTAAATGTGATTGCTATTATGTGATATTAATGGTTGTCCTATCATTGCTTTTATGTTGGTTATGTGCTGGTTATAAGCATGTATTATGACAGAATTGAGTCATGACTCTCGTTATGTTTTTTTAGTAAATGAATGAACAATGAATGCGTGACATAATAGATGATATTGAATTTATTATTGGAGGGCATTAAACCTTCTTGGAAAATATCAGATAAGTATGAAGTCCCTATGCTCAGATGCATTTATATGACCTATAGATTACATTTTGATGATGTGTTTGACGAAAATTATGTCATGGATAAGCCTTGTTAGATTAGCTCCTTGTTCAAGTTTTGCATTAGAGGCATTTTCATTATGTTACTTATCATTTTTGGAATTTTCATGAAGCTTTGGGCAGATGCCTGAGTCATGACCTTGAAAAAGTGGCTCAGAATCCAAGGTCACTAGCACATAACTGTATGGAAAATTTTATAGTCGCATAGATGCAAGATTGTGCATGCGAATGTAGGGCTTCAGCTGCAGGGAGGGCTTGTCATCAGTGCGACTAGGGCTCTAGATCAGTTAAAAAATAATTTGTCTCAAGGGTTGAGCATTTGGAAGGATTTTTTGGCTCTTGAAGGTCTTGTAGCATCTGAGGAAGGTTGGATTGGTCTTTTATTGTCAATTCCAATTCCTTAAGTATACTTGGGGAGTTTATTCATATCATAGTAACTCTTAGCCACATGTTTACCCCGGTGGGTTGGATAGCTTGGGTAAATGTGGGAGGAGGGTGTTACATTACTTGTGAGAGTTTGTTGGCTTATTATTATTATTATGTTTCGTTATTATTCATCAAGAAATTACCAAAATGTACATGAATATCACAATGAAAGAAAAGAACATAAGAAATTAGGCTCTCCAAGCTAGGGCCAAAACCCCACAAAGGGGAAAACCTAGAAAATTCTCTTCTTATAGAATCAGATCAAAGTGAGATATCCAAGACCCATGATCATGCGAAGACTCCAACCCTTAAGATGCTAAGTCAAGCCATCCTCCCACATAGTAACAAATTTATCAACAACAAGACCAAAAATATGAACAACAACAAGAGAAAAATTCAACAAGAGACCTTTCATAACAGAATTTCACAAGTGTGATCTCAAGAGAATATTTCCTTTAGATGTGATAAATTCAAATTATAGCATCCATTTCTATCCTTGAATTTTTTTCTCGCTCTTTGCTGTATTTCAGAAGATGCTGCTCATATCATGCAAATTTATCGTCTCTAAATGAGCTCAACTCATCTTCTATTTATACTATCAATAGGGATTCAAATAGATGTCTCTTCCTAGGTAGGGCCGACTTGGATTCTTTGGGTGACTTTGACTCAGATTGCATTTTTGAAAATTATTTTCCCTTTTTCTTTCAGAAGTCCAAGTCAAGGAACTGGCTGAAGTATAACAAATTGACTCATGAAAAAATTATTTTAACTCAATAAACCCTAGAAGCATGAAGAACATGCTTTACTAATGGAATAATAATAATAACAATAATTTTCTTCTTTTGCTTTTACATGAAATATACAATGAAACAAGTAGAATGATAATTATGAAGACCAAACCTAGTTACATTTTTCAAAAGAGTGAGGTTCTTCAGTTGATGCCTTGGTCGACAGTCTCCAAAATATTTAAATGTTCCAAGTCTGTATTCCCAATAAATAATTCCATAGAAATGTGATTCTAGTTTCCCTTTTTGATGCATTTTAACTTATATTTTAGGAGGATACAACCTTTAGCCTTCGTTTTATCATCCATGAGATTTCACCTTGTGTTTTTATTATAATTTATTTATTTATTGTAATTATCTTTAGTTATAATAAATTAGTTTGTATTCTCTTTTTTGTATTGGTTATGTCCACAAACATGTTTTCTATTCTTGCTTTGAACAAGTCAATGGATATTTTTAATGCTTTGTCCTCTCAAATGTTATATTCAAGGCATCACAATTTTCATTTTGTTCACTATCATTTGAAGTCAAACATTGTTTCTTAGATTTTTTTTTATTCTCTAGTGCTTGTACCATTTCACATGGATGTTTTGGTATTACTTGGGATTTCGGTATACACTATCTACATTTGGGCATATGAGATAAATTATTGATAATATATATAGGCAATTGATGATCAATGTTGGAACACTGGAGAGTTTATACTCCTCATAAATTATTTTTTAGAGATGGGAAAATTTTACGAAAGTGATGGCCTACATTATTGTTGACGAGGTATTTCCCCTCTGCGGACAGAGGCGATCCCACTAGCCCTAGATTGGGTCTAGAAACAAACAAAACATGCTACGATATTGATTCCTAGTTACAAAAGACAAAGTTATGATAGATGGCCTACCTCAAGTCCTACGCTGCCGTTGTCGACGGAGAAGTGCTGCTTCCCGTTCCTAGCTTGATAGGTCACAATCCTTTCGCTCACCGCGTTCAGACACCTGTACACATACAAAGGAAAATGACGGAAATACAACGTAATAACCCAAGCATGTAAATATCAATCAGTCGAAAAATATTGAATCAAATTTCATTACACAAAAAAGAACTACAACGATGGAACCAATAACATAGTCGAGCATATATTAAGATATGAAAGAAAGATTACAATCGAGTTCCGACGTCGCGTTCTTCCTTCAGCAGGGCATCCAGCGGAGCATGTCTCACGAAGCTTGTCGGGAATTTGGACAAGGCTCTCTCTCTTACGGGGTTCTCCTTGGCTTTGCTTTCAGTAGTCACTCAGCTATATTTTTCTTCTCAAATGTTCAGCTAGCTAGCAAATGGAGAGGACAGGCTTTGATAAAGGGAGAAGGAGAGGTTAGGCTCCCTATAATCATGAGGGAGAGTCCTATCTCTTAGGAAGGTTCCATGAGAGGTGAAAAACCTCTTCCTAAACAAGGAGATCCGGAGCCAAACAACCCAACCTCTTTTTGATGATTCATTCCCGAGGTGGTTAAAGGAAAATTCCACCTCAATTTTTTAAAAAACATTCCAAAACAGGTTGGCGCAGGCACAACACAGGGACAAAGTGCTAGCTGGCACACCCATTAGTGTATATTTTCCCCATTGGCGGGAGGGATGAACTGGCTACTCGCGCCAATTCCAAACCATGGGTTTTTGGGGCTTTTCTGAGGAAATGTTCTCAAGGAGAATTCTTGCCCCTATGCAAAAGGATGCCATCAAGGTGTTTTCAAGACATTTTACTATTCACAGGTCACGGGAATAGTCCTCCAATGTACGAGACGAGGGATTGTAGGGACGGTGACAAAATGTTGTGTAACAGATGCTCCCTAAAGCATGAGGTCCGAGAGAGAGGGAGGGGTGAAATGCTTTATGAGAATGCGTCCAACTGAAAAATCTGTCGTCGAAAAACCTGCGAGTACAAATACAACTGATTTCTCTGATACATGATATGTGGTATGGGTGTAGCCTGGATGTTAGTAGACAAAATCCAGGGTCTTGCACTCCATCTCGACCCGAAAAGAGTACAAGTTCGAGCATGCGAATATGTGAGCTGAAGTCGAACATGCAAGAACATTGTCTGATTACTAGCCAATGAGGAAAGATGTTAACAGATGCGAGAGAAACCACCAATAATGACGATGGCCCTCAAGGTACAAGAGGTACAATCCACGGAATGTGAATAGTGATATGGTGTCGAACACCCCCAGAATCATCCGATCGAAGGCCAATAATGAAAACCTCGCGACGAATGCGAAGAAACTGCCATTGAGGCATGCAGGCTCCAAGGTACCTAAAGGGAGTCTCTAGATCAATTTTCTGGATAATGAGCTGAAGTCAACAGGAAGTGACCTTGATCAAAGGTGGGCCATAATGTTTCCCACATCATTAACATGAGACAAAGGAACATGATGTTTGTGAATCAAGATCAATAGAGAATCAGAGGGAGGTTGAAAATTGCAGAGGAAAAACTTCTCTTGAACATATCGGCGGCAGGACATTGGATTTGGTAGTATTTGACATCAAGGGATCTGAGGTCATGGTGACGTGGAAAAGAGAAGATGAGTGGTCAAAAGAGATTACCCAAACCCATGGAGGGAAGAAGATAACGAGATGAGATGTCCCCAACCCAACACGAATGCAGACAAGTGCCATGTTCAAGAGTGATGTACTGCCAACATGACTATAATATTGGTGCCATTTTCCCCCACCATTTCTGGTGAGTACCCCAATTATTTTTGAAAACAAGCTTGAAGGGGATAGAATATGCTTGCGATGTAAGTTTTTCTTTTGGAAAAATCCAACCTAGTACATTTTACGAGCCCTAGGAAGGAAGAACTCGAGTAACGTCATTACGAAGGAGTCTGATGTCATCAGTTTTTAACGAGTCTGACAAAGGAAGAAATCGACATATTTTCATGTTTAGAGAGTATGAGAAGACAACAGAAAAGAAAACTCCAGTAGTCCCTTTCGTAGGTAGTCCCACAGATCTGAAAAGGTAGAAAACTATGTCTGAGAGGACCTCATAGTCGCGATAGGATAGGGTATTCCTTTTTCGTAAATAATCTATCCCAGCCCTAAAAAGGGGTAAATGTATACTGGGTAGATGTCATTTCGCAGCCAATTTAACGAGCTCAAAAATACAAGCGACTCTGCAATCTTTTCAGTTTTAGAGAGTTAGAAAAGAGCTGAAAGGTGACTCCAGTAGTGACTTTTTCGTGTTTTTACCGAGTCCAAAAAGTATAAAATACAACTCGTCTCTTCGTCAAAACCACATGAAAAACTTGTTGCCACACAGAAAGACGCATGTAAAACACATTCCACGAAAATAATATGAAAATATATCAAAAAATACGTTTCAAAACCTATTTTAGGACTGTGAAAAGTTATAAAAGACCAACAGTGGTAAAAAAATATTTTCTTTTCACTTATACCTCTTTGCAGAGCAATAGTGACCCATTTCTGCTTCGATCTTCAGGCGACGAGTGTGATCAATCCAGTGGACCAAATCGAATTCTATCCGATTCAGGTAAGAGCCAACCTCTTTGTCCATCTTTTAAGTTACATTTTACTGTATTTTATCATTGTTTGAGGTCCTTTAGGGACGGATTTTCAAATTTTAGGGCTCCGTGGTTGGCGCGGGTTCCGGGCACGAACTCGCGCCAATCCATTCTGTTTTACATAGAGGTCGCGCTAGTTGGCACGACTGTTAGCCAAACATCCGCGCCAACGGCGCAACACAAAATCCGGCTAAAATTTCTCAAAAAACAACCAATGAAATGTAATTTTGGATACCTACGGAGGTTTATAACGTTCCTATGATTGATTGATGCAGGTATCCAACAAAAAGGATGGTTATCAAATGGAAAGAGAGAGAACATAGCGAAGAAGATGAATTGGCAATGGGAAACGAGCAATGTATGAATGCTCTTAAAAATTGTAGGCTAAAAAATTTCTTTCTGACGCCATGTCTCCGGGCTCAGCCCGAATTGCTGTAGTATCTCATCAGAATTTTGGATGAGGATGAGGATAAATTCAAACTTCGAGACTAGGAACTTGATCTCGAAGTATCAGATTTATACTTCATCACTGGATTGTCACGCAAGGGTCCAGTCCCTATTTTGATTGGTACCAGGCCTTCAGGAGAAAAAATGACAATGGTCATGAACAGGGTGTGCCTAGGGGCACGAAAAGGAATAGGGAGCGGGAAAGTAGACATTCATACCATCCCTAATCTAGCACTAAGAGTAGTGCTACACACCATTACACGGGCTGTGGGATCACAGGCACCGCACGAGGCCACAAAGACGCAGTTACTTCTTGCATCAAAGCGTATGAACCCAACTATATTTGATTGGGCCACGACCGTGACCATGAAAATTAAACAACAACTCATAAAATGCAAGAAGACCAAACTGAAACAATTTGGATATGGGTCGATTCTGGTGTTGTTATTCCTGGAATGATTACTAATTTTTCAGCGCCAAGAGGCCATAGTCCCGGATCCACCACTGAGAGAGTCGCGGATGGCTCGATGGGCGACATTGATGCCCAGGGCAGGGGGTGGCCAACAGATGTCCTGGAGGCCTGAGTTCTTTGACTGGCTCCAACAGCAGTTGATGGTCGTGGAGGATTGGCCCTACGCCGACACCGATTTTACCGGAGACCCAGATCTTCTGCTCCTAGAGGGAGAGGGCTAGAACGAGGAGGTTGGTAAGACTCATTTTTGTATTTTCATGGGTTTATAATTTTTTCAGTATATATGCATGTTATGACAGTTAATTTTATAAATGCAGATGTCGGCCCAGAACGTCCCGTAGGAATTTCCCCCATATTGAGGCATACTCCTCGCGACTTTGACCCTCTGGGGGAGGGCATCGATGAGGAGCTAGTATAGAACTTGAAGGGAATCACTCGTAAAGTCCCTGATTATTCCCATTTTGATGACGTACCCCGAGCATATCAGAGGCATTCTGTGGGGGTGCCCAACCGTATTCACCGCTTGCTGAGGCGATTGGTACGGGCGGTGACGTGTTATCATGAGCACCATGCCGACTAGGAATTTGGGCTCTATTTCTACATGTTTTGAGAGACATTTTGTCTCATGATGTAACTGTAACAAACATATATTATTTTTTGTAGGTTTATGATGCACACGGATTGTAAAGAAACGATATATATATATATATATATATATATATATATATATATATATATATATATATATATAGATCTATTTTCTACATGGGTCAATCTACACATGATGATGTTATTTATAAATTGTGAAAATGTTTATCTAGCACAATATTAGCTATTCTATCTGTTAATGTATTCATTTTTCTTGGTATATGTTGATAATTAATGAAATAAAAATGTCGCTCAAGTAAACGAATATGCAAATACAATCTTAAAATGCGTGGGTTCCGAACCAAATAATGACCATTCAGCTAAAGAACAACGAGTTGTGAATCCAACTTTACAAGCAATGCACATATGCCATGGTTGACTGCCTTGGTTAATAGTTCCAACGCTGCACTATATTCAGTGGCATTGTTTGTAGCTGGTCCCAGACAAATCCCTTGTAAGTTAATCAACTCACCAACAGGATCATAGATTACCCAGGCTGCCGAAGACAAGTTCTTGGTACCGCGGGAAGAACCATCCGCGAAATCGACATAAGGAGAAATAAACATCTGCATAGCAAACAAGACCCAATAAGCAGAAAAAATCTCACAACGCACATCAAACCAAAGCATGCACACAAAATGAAAACAATCACCTATGTACACATATCACACGTGAGTGACTCAAGCATAATATTTTTTCAAGTACAACCCATTTCTGGGCTGCGATAAAGGACAACCTTCATAATCAATCAGCTCATAAGCCCCATTTTGTAACACGCGTTTGACAATGTAGGGCCCATGCCACATGGGTTGGAATTTTCCTGTCCCCAGCTTGTCATGAGCTTGGTTGTATAAGAGAATGAGATTGCCTTCGACAAAAGAACGAGGAGAGACTGTTTGGTCAAAATGGGCTTTGACTCACTTTTTCTGTGCTTCGATGACCAAGGCAGCTAAGCGACGAGTCTCGTCCAACCTCTCTAAGTAGAGGAGACGTTATTCTTCAGGGGAAGTGTCAGGCAGTAATTCCAAAGCTAATTTAAGTGAAGGGATTTCACATTCAATCGGAAGCGTGGATTCTAGACCATATACCAACTGGAATGGGGTAAATCTGGTCGCACTTTTGATTGATGTTCGGTAAGCCCATAGAGCTAAGAACAACATAAGATGCCAGTTTTATTTGTGGATCCCGATTGTTCGTTGAAGCATCGTAACAAGGACCTTGTTTACAGCTTCAACTTGGCCGTTAGCTTGAGGATAGTAAGGCATTGAGCTGTCGTGGCGCAGACACAACTTAGATGTCAACTCCACCATCATGTAATCCCGAAAATGAGAGCCATGATTAATGCTGTGATGAGCAGGGACAGAAGCAGAAACGATAATGCAGTTGAATATGAGCAAGTGTTCTTTGTCTTACCATGCGGCCGGTGTGAGGCATTTCTTCGGCCCACATTTTGTAGAAATAATCGATGGCAACGATAATATAAAACGTACCCCCCCCCCCCCCCAGCTGAACGAGGGTTACATGTCATTAAATCTATGCCCCATTTAGCAAATGGACCAACGGTAATGACAGGATGTAAAGGGACAGGCAGCGTACACATCTTGTGTTGGTAAATCTGGCATGCATGGCATTTACGAACTGCAAAAATGCAGTCTTTAAAAATTGACGGCCAGAAATAGCCAACACGAAGGATCTTTTATGCAGTGGCATAACCAGACATGTGACCACCACAGGTGCCACTGTGGCAGTCATTTAAAACCTTCTCCGCTTCCTCGAGGGTCAGGCATCGGCGGAGTACATAATCAACTCTGACACAATACAGGGTATCTCCAACGATACGATAAGGTTACGATTGATGCCGAATGCGGCGTCGGACATCTTCGTTAGCTCAGAACTAAAAGTAGATGTTTGGAGGTACATGATGATATCACCATACCACAGATTGAGGGTGTTGATTAGGAAAAGAGTTTTTTTCTGGGATATGATCCTCAGAGGAAGAAGGAGCAGAGTCCGCGGGGAGAGAACAAATCAAATCCGCGAAAAAGAGTGATTTCTTCGATTTGGTAGTGGTGAACTCCAGATCAAACTCTTGGAGGATAAATATCCACTTCGAGTATTTTCCCCCCAGTAAATTCCGAGATAATATATAAGTCATGGGGTTACAGTAAGAAATCACGGTCATCGTGCGTAAAATAATGTAATGACGAAAATGCTAGATGACCTGGACCACAACCAGCGCTAACTTCCCGACATGTGCATAACGCATTTCAGGGTCGAGAAGGTTCTGATACAAGTAGTAAATGACATGCTCATTACCATCATCATCATCTTGAACTAAAACCATGGCGATCGTGATGAAGGCGGCAGCTAAGAAGAGGGTGAATCACGATGATAATTCGGAGGACGTAACAGAGGAGCGTTGACGAGCAACGACTTAAGTATGTCAAAATACTGCTGAGCAATCTCATCCCAATGGAAAGGGAGGTCCTGCTTTAATATTCGTGTAAATCCTTTGGCTACTTTGGCGTAGTTTGGGATGAAACGACGTAGGAAATTGGCTTTCCCTTGGAGACTCTGTAGTTGATATACTGAGGACGGGGAGGGGAGATTAACAATAGCCTCAACCTTCAGAGGGTCAAGGCGAATTCCATCTTTAGACACAATAAACCCCAAGAGTCTACCGGAGTTGACACAGAAGATGCACTTCTGTGGATTGAGCCTAATATTATAGTGTCTACAACGAAGAAATATTTGACATAGATGTTCTGGGTGGTCTTTCCGCGCAGCTAAATGATTCAGAAGGTCATCCATGTATGGTTGGACAATATGCCAAATATCATGAAATGCATATGACATGGCGCGCTGGAATGTAGCCCCGGTATTATTCAAGACAAAAGGGAGTTTCTTGTAGGAAAATGTTCCCCATGGGAAAATAAAAGAGGTCTTGTGTTGATCTGATGGGAGAATGTTAATCTGGTTATAGCCAGAGAAATCGTCCATAAGGGAGAAAATTTCACTCCCCTCACAATCGTCAATGATCTGATCGATAAATGAGGTAGGATAGTTATCCTTAGGACAGGCCTGGTTGATATCGCGATAATCAACACAAACACGAATTGCGCCCTGTTTCTTATCCACAGGAACAATATTAGAAACCCATTCCGTTAGGGGAATCGGATAAATGAAACCCGCTTTAAGAAGTTTCTCAACTTCGGCTTTGATAGCGGTGGCTTTCTGAGGGTGCACGGGACGAAGACGCTGGCAAACATGCTTCACACATGGGTAGTTGGGAATCTCATGCAACAAAATGCTGGGGTCGATTCTAGGCATTTCCTCGTAAGACCAGGCGAAAAAATCTCAGAATTTGCGAAAGAGACTAGTGTAGACTTGAACTTCCTCAGAAGAGCAAGTAACTCCCACATGGATGTTCTCGACAATCGTTGGTTTAATGGAGATGTCGATAGGAATTGTTTGAGTAATTTTCCCCAAGTTACCCTCTGCAAAGACTTCATGAGTCAAAATGGGCGTCTGAAGTGGAGGGGAAGGAACCTGGGACACAAAATTCTCTAGACAGGTAGACATGGCCCCTAGGCAAGGCATGAATGAGGAACGATGATGTCCATCACTCCACGGTAGATCTTCGAGGGACATGGTTTCCATGATAGCCTCGTCGGATGGAAACACTTCCTTCAAAGGATTCGATGAATCCGCAGCACCAAGCCAGGGGGATTAAGAATACACGTCAAGAGCCATGCTCAAAGGAGTAGCTTCAGAAGGGGGAGAATCAGATGCAGCTGTAAGCTCACAATAATTAATCTCGATTGGACTAAGAGGCATTGAATTTACAAACGAATCAACCTGTTTAGGAGAAGGGATGATCCAAGGGTCATCTGACTGAGAGATCATGTTGACTTGAATGGTATTTGGTGGTGGAAAGGGAAAAATACCCATAAGAGTGGGATCTTTGAAAAGACCCGGTCCTATACTATCAGGGGGATTAGGAATTTGATCCACATATGGCACGTTTTTCTCAAAAGACAAAGTAAATAAAGACAACTGATCGACAGTGAAAATCTTACCCTCATGCAGAAACTTCAAAAGTCGAAAGAGGGTGGACAGAACGCACAACAGGGCGTGGGTCCAACTGCGACCGAGTAGAAGATTGTAGTTGAGTTTGGCATTGCTGTGAAGCCAACTAAAAAAATAGAAGAAAAGAGATATCTACGCCTTAGAAATAAGCCACTTCGAGGGGGAAACCTCCAATACATTACATGAATGAAAAATTCTTGGATGATACAAATTACAAAACCTCCTTTCTATATATAGGAGTCCATGGAGCCACAATGTAATCCTAGCCGACCTAACAATAATAATTTAAGGGCACAATAATAACAATATGGGGGTTACAGGGGTACAATAATAACAATAAGGGGGTTACTTTAACAACAATAAGGGACTATACTAGTAATATAGGGACCTAAAATTCCCCTCCTTCAAAAAAGTGTTGTTCTCAACGCTTGAGTAGCTTTGGGTGCTTCTGTATAAAATTCTCATCCTCCCATGTAGAATCTTCAGTGGGTAAGTTCTTCCACTTGATGAGATACTCTGAAATTGATTGATTCTTTAGCTGTCGAGTTCTTGTTTCTGTGACCGCTTCAGGTTCCAATATGATTTTTCCTTCCTCATCAAGTTCTGGCAATATTGTTTGAACTGGAATATTTTCACCTTTAACCTTCTTTAAGCATGAAACATGGAAAACTGGATGCACTCGTGAAGAAGCAGGAAGCTCCAATTTGTATGCCATAGTACCAATATTTTTCAACACCTTGTAAGGAATTCTTACAAATATATGAGCGATCTTTGTACCATAAAGAATCATTTTTCCAACTAAATGTATCAGATGTACTAGGATCTTGCTGCAACTTTTGAATGAGTGTCCATACTTCTTTGTCCTTCTTCCATTCATCTCTTGCTTCGGTTATCCGATCTGGTTGGATAATAGAAATGGCACAAAGCAATGCTTCCACCTCTTCATTATTTCTTGAGAGTGCATCTGCAACAACATTAAGCTTCCTTTTTTTGTAGATTATTTCAAAATCATAGCCCAACATCTTTGTGACCCAATTTTGTTGCTCTTCTGAAGATAGTCTTTGTTCCAAAATGTGTTTAAGACTATCATGATCAGTTTTGACCTTGAAGTGTCTTCCCATTAGGTAAGTTTTCCATTTATTTAGTGCATGCAGTATTGCTAACATTTCCTTCTCATAAATAGGTTTTTGTAAATACTTTCCTTTGATTGGACGACTTTAAAAGCAATGGGTCTTCTTTCCTGCATTAAAACAACACCAATTCCATTTCTTGAGGCACCACATTCCATAATAAAGGTTTTTGTGAAGTTTGGCGTAGCTAAGACCGGTGCTAGGCACATTGCCTCTTTAAGATGTTCAAAGGCCTTAGTTGCTTCAGGAGTCCATGGAAATGCATCTTTCTTCAATAATGTTGTTAGAGGTGCTGCTATTCTCCCATAATTCTTAACAAACTTGCGATAATACCCTGTTAACCCGAGAAATCCTCGCAACTGCTTTATGGTTGTGGGGACTTTACATTCCTTAATAGCTTTAATTTTGTTAGGGTCTACCTTAACACCCTCATGAGATACAATATGACCCAGATATTCCACCTTTTGTACTCCAAAGAAACATTTGGATGTTTTTGCATATAATTGTTTCTCCTGCAATAGTTTGAGCACCTTGTCAACATGTTCAACATGATCCTTCCAAGACCTGCTGTAGATTAGTATATCATCAAAAAATACTAGCATAAACTTTCTAAGGAAGGGTTTGAAAATGGAATTCATCAACCCTTGAAATTTAGAAGGTGCATTGGTAAGGCCAAAAGGCATGAAGAAAAATTCATAATGACCCTCATGAGTTCGTAATGTTGTTTTTGGAATATCTTCAGTCTTCATTCTAATTTGATGATATCCTGAACGAAGATCCAACCTGGTAAAATAAATTGCTCCATGTAATTCATCCAATAATTCATTAATCACAGGAATGGGAAATTTATCTTTAATGGTGAGCTTATTGAGCTCCCTATAATCTGGACACATGCGCCATGATTCATCCTAATTCTTGTGTACCAATACTACAGGAGCAGAGAAAGAACTTTGACTAGGTTGAATTATACTTGCCTCTAACATTTATGCAATCATACGTTCAATTTCACTCTTTTGGACATAAGGATATCTATAAGGCCTGATATTTGGAGGAATGCTTCTTGGAATCAAATGAACAACATGATCATGATCACGAATAGGTGGGAGTTCTTTGGGAGTTTCAAACACCTTGGAATGATTGTCCAAGACTTGTTGGAGATCTACAGAAATAGATGATTTTGATGTTGGAACTTCTAGTGAGCATAATTGTGCAATTACACCTCATTGTTATTTCTTTATAAGCTTTGTCATGACATTAAAGCTTATTATCTTTCCTAGCTTCCCTGCAATACCCGTAATTCGACTTCCTTTCCTTCTGAAAAAAATTTCAAGAAAAGTTCTTGAAAATTAAAAGCTACTATCCCCAAAGATTGTAACCATTGTACTCCTAGTACAACATCAACACCTCCCATAGGAATGGAAAGAAATGGACTATTCAATACATATTCCCCCATGGTTAGCTTGATATTATGGCATTTTCCAGAGCAATTTATAGTTCCTCCATTTACAACCATCACTTGACATTCTAGTGCTGGGTATAGGAAACAATTCAATTCCTTGGCTACCTTACAATGAATAAAATTTTGGGTGCTACCTGAATCAATCAACACTATTACCTTTTTCTTCTTGATATGTCCTTCTATCTTGAGAGTTTGAGGAGTGGTAATTCCTGCCAATGCATTACACGATATGATCGGACTCATTTCTTCCTCTTCTAGGGCTAGTTCCTGGTGTATATCCTCTTCTTGTTCATTTTCTTCTTCCTCTTCACAATCTATCTAAAATAATTTCTTCTCAGCACACTTATGACCTTTAGTGTATTTGCTATCACAACTGTAGCAAAGCCCTTTTGCTCTTTTTTCTTCCAATTTTTGTGGTGTCAACATTATAGGTTGTGGAAATCTAGGCGTAGTAACACTTTTTTCTTTATAGAAGTGAGTGGTAGGCTTCCTTGTCGCCATAATTTTACATTCAATTTTTCTTGCCAACCTGAATGCCTTCTCCAATGAATCAGGTTCCAAAACGTGAACTTCATGCTAGATGTTATGCTTTAAAGTACCTATGAAGAGAGCAATCTTGTGTTCCTCTGGAATATTAGTTACCCTTATATTCAATTTTTGGAAGTCCTCAATGTGCTCCCCCACTAAACCCTTTTGTTTGAGATTGATCAATTGGCTAAAGAAGGTGTTGCTCTTTGTATCCTCATAATGTGCTATCATTTCCTCCGTAAAAATTGACCAAGTGACAATTTTTTTACGGGAGGAAAGCCATCGATACCATACAAATGTATTTTGTTCTAAATGTAAAGTTGCAATGCGTACCTTTTGTGTGTTTTTCACATTATGGAGATCAAAATATTGCTCCATCTGTAGTATCCATGTTATAGGATCCTTTCCATCAAAATTCCTCATATCCATTTTTGGAATATGGTGGTTCTTCCCGCCAACACTAGAGTTTATGAAGTCACGATTAACATTTATTTTGTTCTCATCATGAGTTTCCTCTACTACCTTTTCACCATTAGGAAACATTTCTTGTATCAACTTTGTCAAACATTCCATGTCTGCTTTTAGATCATTCTTCATGTTTTCCATGTTGTCTTTCATTTTTTCATCGATCTTAGCTTCCATGTCATCCATCTTTGATTCCATTCCAGCTTCCATGCCATCTATCTTAGATTCCACGCCTTTCTTCAAACCATCCATCTTCACTTCCACGCCTTTCTTCAAAACTTCCATTTCATTTTTTGTTGCTCTTTGCAAGAGCAAAATTTGGTGCACTTTCTCTTGTAATTTTGATAGATCATGTTGTAATTCTTCATCTTCATGAGTCATAGTAGAGCCTTCTAAAGGATTAATGGGTGTTGAATTATTTTTACGGGGCATTTGTTAGAACCCAATACTGATATCTATTCTACAATATGCCCTTGGAATCAATTCAAATTGATTCTTCAAACAAGACTTATGCAATTTGGAAAAAACAAATACACACCTTTTTCTTACTTTTGAGGAGCTCGATATTGAAATTGGATTATCTCTCTGATTGCAGCTCTTAAATATCTTAAATTTGGCACTGGGGTAGCCTTCTGAATTATCTTTCAAATTCCACAGGTCTGACTTGATTTGGATTCCCCAAGGCAAAGTTATGTCCAATCTCCCAAAATGACCTAATTATGGACTCATTCCATAGAACGAATTTGTACGACTTTCCACATGTCACTGTTTTGTCTTTTATCTCTGAAATTGATAGCAAAGAAACTACAGTTCGTGCGCTTGTGACTAATTTTTATGGCACTCCAATATGATGCTCAGAGAGAGAGTTATGAATATTTTCCCACGATCACCTCTTTGAGATGAAATTAAGGAGCTTGAAAAAGCACTACCTTCCAGAGATCATATCTCCGAAAATATTGCGAACCAAGCTATGAAATTTTGTGATGAATTTCCTCAGGATTTTGTCTTTGCACCTTACAAATTTCAGATTCTCAACCTTCGTGTAAAAAAATTATAGCGAAAATTCCATGATGACCTGTTTAGATTAAATTGAGGAGTCTGCAAAAAGACCTAATTTCCACAGATCATATCTACGAAAATATTGCGAACCAAGCTCTAAAATTTTGCGACGATGTTCCTCAGGATTTTGGCTTCGCACCCTAAAAATTTCAACTTCTGAAACTTCGTAGAAAAAAGTTATAGCGAAAATTCCATGATGACCTGTTTCGAGTAGCGAAACCCTAGAATCCAAAGCTCTGATACTAAATGTTGTGAAGCCAGCTCCAAAAATAGAAGAAAAGAGATATCAATGCCTTATAAATAAGACACTTTGAGGGAGAAACCTCTAATACATTACATGAATGAACAATTCTTGGATGATACAAATTAAAAAACCTCCTTTCTATATATAGGAGTCCATGGAGCCACAATGTAATCCAAGTGGGGCCACAATGTAATCCTAGCCGGCCTAACAATAATAATTTAAGGACACAATAATAACAATATGGGGGTTACAGGGGTAGAATAATAACAATAAGGGGGTTACTCTAACAACAATAAGGGACTATACTAGTAATATAGGGACCTAATAGGCATCAACAACTTCCACTTGAACGTTGACTGTCTTTCCTTGCAATGTAATATGCAAGCTAGCGAGAACACCCAAGGGTTTTGATTCCCTTCCATTGAATGCCTCAAGGGCATTAGGAGATGAAGTGAGGGCTGGAGAGCCAATGGCCTTCTAGCAAGCAGATGACATAATGCAGGTAGATGCACCTTTGTCCACAATGGCTCTGTGAATATTGAGACTGTTAATGCCGACTTGTATAACAAGCGCAATCTGGTGCGGAAGTCGGGGGAAAAAAATTCTCTAAATCGAAGGTGAGGAGGCTAGAATCGGTAGGATTGATCCCGCTGATTGTAGATAAAAAAGCTTTCCGTTGAGACGGACAACTCTGAAGTAATTCCAACGCGGACATCGTGGAAGGTGCGTGTGCCAGATCCTCAACAATCCTGTAATGCTGAGCAGCATGGGCATTTAGATTATAGGAAGACTTTCGGAGAACACATTTGGAAGGTGGCCATACAACGGGTTCAAAATTAGGCCTTTCAATCTCGAGAGGACCAGAGGTAGGTGGGGGAGGAGGGCCATCAACGATTTCCTTCCCATCTGCTTGGCGTGATCTGGCATAATCCTTCGACCGAGTGGAAATAGAAACAGGTGCAACACCATTCATCATGAAAACCTGAGACCCAAATAGTGCAGATGGTGAAGGCTTCTAAACCATATGGGTCTGCTGATATGGAAAAGATTCCTTAAGAACTTCCGGAGTCCCCTTAGCACCTTTAAGAAGTTGACTGAATTCGGATCTTCTAGGACAATTTTTAGTGTAGTGGTCTTCATCACAAATCAGGTAAGGGTACTTTGGTTTTCGCTGTGACCCATCATCAACACGAGGTTTGGATGACTCTGGTTTTGGGGCATCGAATTTAGCTTTGCCTTTGCCCTTCTTTCTTCCCTTGGAAGTCTTGTCTGTAGGATTGGCTTGGATGACATTGACCTCTGAGGTCTTACCAGAATCTGGAGTAGCCTGAGGAGTAGAATCGTTGGAATAATTCGATTTCTGTTTCCCATTGGAAGACTTGCGTGAAGTCTGGGATACAAAACCAATAAAGCCATAAACCGATGGGGTGGGCAGTGCTTTAGAGGTCATGGGACGTGGAGCTTCAGTCAAGATGTCATACAAAATGCCTGATTGAGAGTACACAAGATCAAGGTACTGGGCACGAGCGATGGCTTGTTCTTTGGTCACACATGCCCCCATGGCAATATCTTTTGCAATCTGGTTGACGAAAGAAGTGGTGAACCAATGAGTGAGTAACTGATCAGGAAATTCAAACTTGATCAGGCGATGATGCCTTCTCCATTCATGGATATGGTATGAGATATGGGTAGCTCGGTCCTATTTCAATGACGTGAGCAGATGCGTCTCGGCTTCGTAACAAAATGGCAACTGGAAATGAGTCAGGAACGCCATAGAAAGAGTGTTGAAATATTGAAAAATTCCACGAGGTAATTCAATATACCACTTAGTAGCAGGTCCGGTAAGAGTGCATTGAAAAAGTCGAAGACGAACAAAGTCGTCCACCCAAGAATTTGAAGAACACCACAAATGGTATGTCATGATGTGAGCTTGGGGGTCTTCTCCAGACTTGCCCTCAAACTTGGGGCAATCACCAGGAACCTTAGTCGGAACTGGAGGCAAATAAGGATTATGAAGAATGGGATCATTTTTCAATTTGGACATGTCCGGTAGCTCCAACGTAGCAAGGAAAGGTAACTGCGGATTAAAAGGCATAACAGGCCCTTGATAAGGACTTGTACCCATATTCCACCTTGGTTGAGTATAACTCTGCCCCCACTGGTTCTGTCCTGAAGGATTCAGACCATAAGGGGTATAAGTCGGATAAGTCGGTTGATATGGAGGATGAGAACCAGGGTACAGGGTTGAAAACTGGGATACTAATTCTGAGTATACGTGGGTCCCGATTGAGCAGCATATGAATTTTGCTGCGGAGTATAAGTGTAGCCTAGATGTTGAGGGTTATAAGGGGGACCTTGAGCCGGGTTGTAAACCGGACGATGTTGAACTTGAGGAAAATAACTGCCTTGGTGTCGAACAGGCTGCTGATCAGTGGGCCCCTGCTGAGTTGGATACGTCGGGCGCATCGATTGATTTGGTTGCAGCATAGAGTAGAGCGGAGGTTGAGCAGGGTAAACAGGCTGTGCAGGTTGACCCGGTTGAACAATTTGACCTGAAAAAGGAGGGCCACCAGGTTGCCCCTGCGGAGCAGGTTGCCTTGATGACTGAGGTGGGCCAGGCTGTACCTGATATCTAGGTTGACCTGGGGCAGGACCATAGGATGGTCCTGGCTGCGCAACATTTGGATCGATCGGAGGATACGGTTATTTAGGTTGCATCAGAGGTTGGGATGGATGGATTTGCCCCCCAGGACCATATGAAGGCCTGAGTTGATACCCCAATTGCCCAACTAGCGCTTGGGGTTACCCAGGAGGGATCACAGGCTGAGGTTGTAAATGTTGACTTGGAGGATTGTAAGGCTGCCCTTGTGGGTTGTAAAACAATCCCTACTAGACCTTGCTTTGGAATAAATCTGTCAAGGCTTTCCACATCAAGAATGGAGAAGCCTTACCATGCAGGCTGGACACTGTGTGATCCTTCACGCCCTCCAACAGAATCCTTCGACACTTTGCTGTCTTCTTTTGCCAAGCCTCAATTACGGCAACATCGCTAGAAGTAGGCTTTGGGACTTCAACATCTATGAAATCCTTCAACCCATTGTCATCTAGCACTGCCTCCATCCTGTCCTTCCATGCAATATAATTCGAGCTGCCCTCAAGGGCATACTCCAATCGCAATCTGTTGAAAGACATCTCAACTTCAACACCAAGAAAACACTGCTGCAAATTCGAATTCCACCAACACAAAAATCAACCGCTTCAATGTTTTGCAATTGCTCTAATTATCAATACTGCTCTGATACCACATAGAAATTTGAATAACTGAGATATTGTTCACCGAGATTATCCTGATCACACACTATTTGAGCTTCATGCATAATACATAACCTCTTCTACTATTGATCATCAATTTGCGAAAATATAAACAATCGCATGCGCACATTAAAACCATAAGCAATCACACATATAAACACAGTATTTATGGGAAAGATTAAAGCTGAAAACCCCCAACTATCTGTATATTATAATGATAGAGATCATGTAACAATAACTATACAAACTCCTCACAAGCTCTCAGTACAATCTCCAATTGTTACACACTATACAAGCTCAGATCATACAAAACACATGCTCCAATCTACTCCACCTGTTAGCCAACCTCTACTGCGCAATCCAATATGGATAGTTACCAGATCAAGGTTCAAATCCCACTGGTATGTACTGTGCAATCCTCATTGGCTTCTCCATCAATGTGTGTGCAAATCTCATGCACCAGTATAGTCACAACTGATAGTCACATTTGCTCTTTCACCTACCTCTTCACTGGTCTCCACTGAAACTGTCCATGCACTGCAGTTAACTGATGTATTCTTTAGTTGATTTATGAGTTTATAATTAGTGAATTAATTAATAATTAATTCACACCACTCTCACTAATTGTATCAATTAGTTAGACTAGATACAACTAGCTCAACTAAGTTAAATTGAACACAACTCCATTAACTGTCTCATCAACTCCACCAAACTCTGTCACATGAGTTCTAACTGAAGTCAACCATGCAATAGCTCCACTAAACCCTAGGAATAGCGTAATTCCTTCTGTCAGCTGCATGTGCCACATCCAGGCATCAAATTGAAGTGCTCCAAGAGGATAAGATAATGTTTATAGTCCAAATATTATTAAGAGCTAATAATATTCGACATATCTATTTTTAGACTGGCAATCTAAAAATAGATTCTGCCCAGTATGTCTAAAAATAGAAGTCCATCTATTTTTTCAAACTTGACCAACCATCCACAAATAGCATCCTGCAACTCATAGAACATGATCCATATGTCTAAAAATAGACATAGTCTAAAAATAGACTTTGCGCCAAAAATACCCTGCGGACCCACTTAGTGAAGGTGACTCCTTTCCACTAAGCTCATCATCTTGTTGCAATCTCAACACTCCCTCTCAACAAGATATGGATTATCTACAGCCCCTATCCTACCTCTGTGGTATTCGAATTTTCTCCCGGTGAGCGCCTTCGTCAAGATATCAGCATCCTGATCCTCCGTAGGAATGTATGAAAGTAACATGATTCTTCGCTGCACACAATATCTGATATGATGATACCGGATATCAATGTGTTTAGATCTATCATGAAATACTGGATTAGCCGAGAGTTTGATGCAACTTTGATTATCACAATAAATCACAGTAGGCTCTAAGTGTGAACCAAACAACCCGACCAGGATCTTCCTCATCCATATAGCCTCGCATGCAGCCAAAATCGCTGCCATATACTCGGCCTTTGCTGAAATGAGTGCCACGGATCTCTGCTTCCTGCTGTACCAAGAAACTGCTGTCGACCCAATACTGAAAATCCCTCCAGATGTGCTCTTTCTATCCGTTGGGCTCCCTGCCCAATCTGCATCCGTGAAGCCACACAACTTCACCTCATCCGACTGTCTGTACCATAATCCATATCCCGATGTGCCTCTAAGATAACGCAATACATGCTTCCTCGCCTTCCAAAAGAGCTTGGTAGGCTTAACCATAGCTTGTTAAAGCTGGTTAACTACATAGCATATATCGGGTCGTGTATTGACCAGATACATAAGCGACCCCATCAACTGTCGATAAACAGTGGCATCCACTACCTCCGCTGAAGTAGCATCCTCCTTCCTCCAACCACCAGGAAGAGGAGTATCAACAGGCTTGCAGCCATGCATGTTGAATTTCTCCAGTATCTCCCGGGCATACTTACCCTGAGAAACAAACAGTCCATCACTGCGCTACCAAATTTCCAATCCCAGGAAATAATGAAGGAGGCCCAAGTCCTTCATCTCAAACTCTTTTGCAAGATCCTCCTTGCATGAGAGTATCAACAACTCATCACCTGTCAAAATCAAATCATCTACACAAAGTACAATGATCAGCAACTTACCCTCCACCACAATCTGGTATAGGTTAGGATCCGCCTCACTCTTGGAGAATCCAAGTCCGGTGAAATAACCGTCTATCCGTGTGTACCAAGCACGAGGTGCTTGTTTCAACCCATACAACGCTCTCTCGAGCCTGCACATGCGACTCGTCGCAAGATCTCGAAACCTTCAGGCTGCTCTATGTACACCTCCTCCTCAATGACTCCATTGAGGAACGCAGTCTTCACATCCATCTGATGAATGTGCCACCCCATCTGTGCTGAGAGAGCAAGAATCGTCCGTATGGAAGAATACGTTGCGACAGGTGCAAAGGTCTCCTCATAATCGATCCCCTCTATCTGTGAAAAGCCTCGGGCAACAAATCTTGCTTGTAATTCTCCACACTCCCGTCAGCTGCCTGCTTCACTTTGTAGATCCATCTCAAACCCACCACTGATTTCCCTTCCGGTCTCGGGACAATCTCCCATGCACTGTTTCTGACAATCGAATCATACTCTTCCACCATGGCATATACCCATGTGGGGTCCTCCACAGCTTCCTCGAAAGAGGATGGCTCTGTCACGATACACTTGCTCACAAGAGCCATGTAGCCAGTGTACCGATCAGGTGACTGTCTCTGTCTGCGCTGTGATGTAGGTGCTCCTACAACCTTCTCTGCATCTTGAGCCAGTCGCTCAGCTTCTGTAGTGCGCTTCCGCCCTCTGATGGTTGGTGCTGCATGAGTGGTTTCTTCCACTCCATGAACCTCATCTTGTGGCTGATCCACATCCTGAGAGTCATCCTTAGGAACTAATAGCTCCTCATCTACATGCAAGTGTGGCTCCCTCTCAAGCAAACACTTCATGGCTTTCTCCTCCTGAAATTTGATATCCCGTCGCACAACAGTCTTGCGACTGTTTGGAAAATACACACGATAGTTATGGGGCATAATGGGGCCACTCCCCACAAATATCCCAACCTCTACCAAGGCTATTCCAAACCTTCTTCCCGGCATCCTTCGTCACATGAATGTAAACAGGTGAACCAAAAATCCTCAAATGGGAAATATCAGGCCTCTTACCAGAAAACGCCTCCTCGGGTGTACTCATGCCAAGTATCCTGTGAGGACAACGGTTCTGCACATATACTGCAGTATTGCATGCCTCCGCCAACAAGTGAATGGGTAGGCCCTGATCATGCATTATCGCCCGTGCCGCACCCACGATCGTTCTGTTCTTCCTCTCAGCAACCCCGTTCTATTGTGGGTTATGAGGTGCTATGAGCTCTCTTCGAATTCCTTCTGCGCTGCAAAATTCCTTGAATTCACCAGAGATGAATTCACCACCATTGTCTCTCCTAAGAGCCTTTACCTGCTTCCCCGATTCTTTCTCAACTAGTGCCTTGAACTCACAGAACTTTGAGCATGTCTCGCTCTTCTTCTGCATGAAGAAGATCCAACACTTACGAGAAAAATCATCAACAAATATCACACAATACCTATGCTTTGCTGTCGAAGCTACTGAGAAAGATCCACACACATCTGTGTGAATTCTCTCAAGGATCGTCGTGGCGCGACTATCGTTCTCGTGAAAGGTGGCTTTCACAAATTTTCCCAAGGTACACCCCTTGCACTAATCTGACTGCGCAAGAGTGCCTTTAGGAAGCCCAGTAGAAATCTGCTGTAGTATCTTCAAAGCTCCATGGTGAAGGTGGTCCAATCTCCGGTGCCACAACTCGCCATCATCCCGGCTCACCACTCCTTCTGCCTTTCCTGCCATTGCTACGCAGCCATCTACCTGCAATTGATAAAGGTTCTTAACTCGAACCCCTATCCTCCGGGTCTCATCAGTTGCCTTACTGCACAGGAAAGCCTTTCCCTCGCTAAAGACAGCATCATATCCCTTGTCTTCTAACATTGCCACAGAGATCAGATTCTTCTTCAATCCTGGAACATGCATCACTTCCTTCAATACGAAGGGTTTACCAGACTCCCTCTCAAAGGAAATGCTACTAATACCGGTCGCACTGTATCTACCATCATCGCCCATCTCGATGTGCACTCCAAGATCTTTCTCATCCAGATCAACAAACAAATCTCGATCTCCTGTCATGTGAAAAGACGCACCACTGTCCAGAAACCACAATGAACCCATCACACTTGAAACCAAGCATGTGATCAGTGAAAAATATAGCTCAAACTGCGAGGCTAAGGCCTCTCCAGCTGCAGATCCAGCAGCCTGCTTATTTTTCTTCATCTGCGGACAATTTGTCGCATAATGTCCGTGTTGGTGACAGTGAAATCACTTCACCTTGGACATGTCCTGCTTCTTGCCTTTTGCACCGGAATGAGAAGCTTTCTTGCTCTTCCCCTTCTTTGCTTTGGTAGCCAAAGCGTAATTCTCTTCATCTGATTTCCTTGATGAAGATCCGTCCCTAGTACTCTGCCTTATCTCCTCTTGCACAAGATCCGACCAAAGTCGTTCCCATCCTGGCAATTTCTCCCGACCATTGACAGAGTCCTGATAGAAATGCCAACTCTTCGAAAGACCAAGGAGAGCCAAGCTCACCAAGTCCTCATCATCAACAGTCACCCCCACACTTCCCAGCTCATCCCTGCATTGGATGAACTTCGTGAGGTACTTGGGCATACTGTCGCCTTTCTCCATCTTTATGTTTCTGAGTTTATCCTTGAGCGCTAACTTCCTCTGGTCGCTCTTGCTTTGGAATAAATCTGTCAAGGCTTTCCACATCAAGAATGGAGAAGCCTTACCATGCAGGCTGGACACTATGTGATCCTTCACGCCCTCCAACAGAATCCTTCGACACTTTGCTGTCTTCTTTTTCCAAGCCTCAATTACGGCAGCATCGCTAGAAGTAGGCTTTGGGACTTCAACATCTATGAACTCCTTCAACCCATTTTCATCCAGCACCGCCTCCATCCTGTCCTTCCATGCAATATAATTCGAGCTGCCCTCAAGGGCATACTCCAATCGCAATCCGTTGAAAGACATCTCAACTTCAACACCAAGAAAACACTGCTGCAAATTCGAATTCCACCAGCACAAAACTCAACCGCTTCAATGTTTTGCAATTGATCCAATGATCAATCTTTGCTCGATACCATGTAGAAATTTGAATAAGCGAGATATTATTCATCGAGATTATCACGATCACACTATTTGAGCTTCATGCATAATACATAAGCACATGGGAAATCTTAAAGCTGAAAACCCCCAACTATCCGTATATTATAATGATAGAGATCATGTAACAATCATTGTACAAACTCCTCACAAGCTCTCAGTACAATCTCCAATTGTTACACACTACACAAGCTCAGATCATACAAAACACATGCTCCAATCTGCTCCACCTGTTAGCCAGCCTCTACTGCGCAATCCAATATGGATAGTTACCAGATCAAGCTTCAAATCCCACTGGTATGTACTGCGCAATCCTCATTGGCTTCTCGATCAATGTGTGTGCAAATCTCATGCACCAGTATAGTCATAACTGATAGTCACACTTGCTCTTTCACCTACCTCTTCACTGGACTCCACTGAAACTGTCCATGCACTGCAGTTAACTGATGTATTATTTAGTTGATTTATGAGTTTATAATTAGTGAATTAATTAATAATTAATTCACACCACTCTCACTAATTGTATCAATCAGTTAGACTAGATACAACTAGCTCAACTAAGTTAAACTGAACACAACTCCATTAACTATCTCATCAACTCCACCAAACTCTGTCACATGAGTTCTAACTAAAGTCAACCATGCAATAGCTCCACTAAACCCTAGGAATAGCGTAATTCCTTCTGTCAGCTGCATGTGCCACATCCAGGCATCAAACTGAAGTGCTCCAAGAGGATAAGATAATGTTTAGAGTCCAAATATTATTAGGAGCTAATAATATTCGACATATCTATTTTTAGACTGGCAATCTAAAAATAGATTCCGCCCAGTATGTCTAAAAATAGAAGTCCATCTATTTTTCCCGACTTAACCAACCATCCACAAATAGCATCCTGCAACTCATAGAACATGATCCATATGTCTAAAAATAGACATAGTCTAAAAATAGACTTTGCGCCAAAAATACCCTGCGGGCCCACTTAGTGAAGGTGAGTCCTTTCCACTAAGCTCATCATCTTGTTGCAATCTCAAAAATTCAAAACAAGCACAACAAGACTCAAATCAATGACGAAATCCCTCAAATCAAAGATAAGATCTTAAAAGAGACCCAATCAAGCCATGTAATCTAGGCCTGGAGTGACAAGAGTCAAACTGAACGAAAGAAAATACAATCACTCAATTAATGCAATCACTCAAATGGATCCACAAAGCTGAATGCAAAGAAGCAGAAGTGAAGTTGACTGGGAAACCAAGGACCCGAAACGCCCATGGGAGGCTCAGCAGGCTAAAGCACCTAGAAGACCTAGGGCTGAAACACAAAACTGAGAAAAGGGAAAACAACCGGAGGACAAGGGCTGATCTTAGTAAAAAATGACTCTAAAGCACTCAACAAGTCAGAAAAAACAACCCAGGATAAAAATCAGGCTCAAAAACTCCAAAACCAAGCAAACCTCAAAACCTAACAGGGTTGGCGCGCCTGTCTGGCCGTAATCGGTGCTAAATAGGGAATGGTGTGGGCTATAAATGAGAAAATCACACCAGTCAGTGCTACTGTTAGCTGAATAACCGCGCCAAGAGGGTTTTACTCAGGAAAAAGGAAAAAATGAACAAACAGAGAGAGGTTTGATCTCCAGGGGGTTGAACAGGGGTTTCAAACCAAGCAAGATAGACCAGAAAGGCAAACTAAACAAGAAAAAAGCCAAAATAAAACCCAAAAGGAAGAAGGAATAACTCACACTGATCCCTAGAGGAGTCACCACTTTGTTGACAAGGTAAATCCCCTCAGCGGATAGAGGCAATCCCACTAGCCCTAGAGTGGGTCTAGCAACAAACAGAACATGCTACGATATTGATTCCTAGTTACAAAAGACAAAGTTACGATAGATGGCCTACCTCAAGTCCTACACTGCTGTTGTCGATGGAGAAGTGTTGCTTCCCGTTCCTAGCTTGACAGGTCACAATCCTTTCGCTCATCGCATCCAGACACCTGTACACATACAAAGGAAAATGACGGCAATAAAATGTAATAACCCCAGCATGTAACTATCAATCAGTTGGGAAAGATTGAGTCAAATTGCATTACAAAAACAAGCAATACAACGATGGAACCAATAACATAGTCGAGCATATATTAAGATATGAAAGAAAGATTACAATCGAGTTCCGACATCCCGTTCTTCCTTCAACAGGGCATCCAGCGGAGCGTGTCTCACGAAGCTTGTCGGGAATTTGGACAAGGCTCTCTCTCTTACAGGGTTCTCCTTGTCTCTGCTCTCAGTAGTCACTTAGCTATAGTTTTCTTCCCAAATGTTCAGCTAGCTAGAAAATGGAGAGGGTAGGATTTTATAGAGGGATAAGGAGAGGTTAGGCTCCCTATAATCATGGGGGAGAGTCCTATCTCTTAGGAAGGTTCCATGAGAGGTGAAAAACCTCTTCCTAAACAAGGAGATTCGGAGCCAAACAGCCCAACCTCTTTTTGATGATTCATTCCTGAGGTGGTTAAAGGAAGCTTCCGCTTCAATTTGTTAAAAAACATTCCAAAACAGGTTGGCACGGGCAGAACATAGAGATAGAGTGCCAACTGGCACGTCCATTAGTGTATATTTTCCCCGTTGGCGCAAGGGATGAATTGACTACTTGGCCAATGCCAAAACATGGGTTTTTGGGGCTTTTCTGAGGAAATATTCTCAAGGCGAATTCTTGCCCTTATGCAGAAGGATGCCATCAAGGTGTTTTCAGGACATTTTACTGTATACAGGTGACGAGAATATTCCTCCAATGTACGGGACGAGGGATTGCAGGGATGGTGACAAAATGCTATGTAACAATTATATTTTTTAATGGCCACGTCAGATGCAATTCTCAGAGATATTGCACATTTTGACAATCCTTTAGTTGCATGCACACGATGATTTACTATTATAACTCTCTTGACTACATGGACATATGTAATATGTAAGTAGAAAATTTTTATCATGCTATATATAGCTACATGTTTCTATTAATAGAAGTGAGGTGGATCCCAATTATAACTTCTTTGATATATACTAATCTAGGAATTAATTTATAGCATTAATGAACACCTTAATAACAAGAGATTATATATATATATATCAGAGAGACTTTCTACATTATTAATATTAATCCTCAAAATATCAAGAGATATGAATGAATTGTTTCATCCAGTCAACTTTGTGTTTTTGTGTTTTTCTTTGAGGTTTTGTTGAAGTGAATAATAAATCCTTCCCTTTCCTCCTTTCACTTAAACAGTTCTTGATATGTTAATTTGAGTACCCAAAAACGCTCAACGTTTTTTAATTTTCTTGCATTTGTTTTTGATAAGCATCCCAAAGACCTAAATAGGGATGAAGGATGGATCATTAGAAAAAAATGGATCCCCACTCTCAAATCCAATTCCAAATCCAAAAATCTTGAAACCCCCTGATCATTATGCCCCATTCACCTCTTCGGCTAATTCTTACATAACCTTAAATCTCTCACAAACTTATTAAAAACATTCTAACCAATCCTATAATTTATTATTTGAACATCATAAAATATATATTAATCTTAATATCCAATTAAACCCTACATAAACCCTTTCA
The DNA here is from genome assembly GCA_034641835.2 of Pinus albicaulis. Lineage (NCBI taxonomy): Eukaryota > Viridiplantae > Streptophyta > Pinopsida > Pinales > Pinaceae > Pinus > Pinus albicaulis. The sequence continues at coordinate 679,608,421 of CM076570.1, forward strand.
TTAAAACAATTAATAACCTAATGAAATTAATTATAAAAATAATTAACATTCCAAATATAATAAAAATACTAAAATTAATTTATATAAAAAATTATTAAAATAAAAACATTATAAAACATATTCCTTTTTAATTAAATTATTGTAATCATACCAATGCATTACATTTATTACTAGCTTAATAATATTAATTATTAAAAACAATCAACATTCCAATGATATTAATTAATAAAAATATAATAAAACATATTAAAAAGTCCTAAAATTCATTTATCATTAAAATTAATTTATATAAAAACAAATTATTAAAATAAACATTATAAAATATATCGATCTTTTTAATTAAAATCATTGTAAACTTACCAATTTAATAAAATTTAACACAATCACTCTTTTCCTTGGTCGACCTATTTCACAAAACCCTAACAAAATTTCTCTATTTATTATAACCTAATTTTGATCTATTTTTCATATACACTTTTATATCCTGATGATGAACCTCAATTGTTGGTTCAAAACATCAATTTCTAAATCAACATGAATGGGATGGATCCATAAAACCTATTACAACATTGCATTTGTTTTGATGCTGTGTACTGGTGTCATCAACTTGACCAGTTAATCTTGTCCCAAGGAGTCAGAGCTTTGGTCTAGTTTTTTAAGTTTAGGCTTCCAAATTCAACACACATAAATAAAGATTTTGTAGTTGTTGATCTAAGAACTTGGAAACCTTTTTTAAAGATGGCATAATTTCTTGACAACTAGATCTGCCAACATAGAAATTTTGGGAGGGATTCCAGAAACCATTTGGGTCTAGGCTCACCTGAGAGTGATCCACTATAGAATGCAAGCCATGAAGGGATGCATTCCAAGAGGTCAGTAGCCACCGAGATCTATTGTGCAATGGGGAGAGAGCCTTATTATATACTTGCTTCGTATATGGGTAGTGCATGAAGATATGAGTGATTGTTTCTTCTTGTTGTTTACACAGAGGGAATCTTGTGGGACCTTGTATTCCTCTTTTCTGGATATTCTCAGCTATTATAATTTTTGTCCGTGCCAATAATGAACAAAAGGTGTTAAATTTAAGGTTTGCGTTATTTTTCCATAGTGATAGTTCTGAAAGTAATTGAGCTTGGAACATCAACTTGTTAGAGCCTTCTTTGACACTGCATATTCCAATCCAACCGATATTCCCCTTGTTGACTCCAAGGAGCACATCCAACCAATTTATCTTTCAAGATAATTACCAAATGTAGTATATGATTTGGGAAACCATTGAAATTCATTTTGATCCAATGCCCTTTTTCATCCCATAATGAGATTTATGTTGGTGAAGATTTCCCTTGGGTAGATAGGATTTCTTTAAGGGACAATAGTTCCAATGATCATTCTAGAGGTTGATGAGTGATGATTAGGGCCTTCTAAACATTAATTTGTTCACCATTCCCTGTAATCGAGTAGATATTTGTATTGATGATAAGGGACACTATTAAGATTAGCTTCCAAATTGTCGATCCATTTTGAGTGGTATGAATTTGAACAAATTTCTTTTATATGTCATGCTGTTGGTATTTGGCTCTAAGCATGAATGTTCAACATTCCTCTAGTTGTGTCATGAATTTAAAGACCAATTTGGCTCCTACACGTGTACAAGATTTGAATTACCGTCTCACAATAGATGGATTGTTTATATTAGAGACAAGATATATGTACCCGAAAACAATGAGCTCAAGAAGGTGACCTTGAGATAGTTTCGTGCGAAACCATATCAGGGTCACCCAGTATACCAAAAAACAATGAATGTGGTAAAGAGGTTCTACTATTGGCCGAATATAAAGAGGGATGTGGCATAGTTTTTAGGCAGGTGTTTTGATTGTTAGATGGTTAAGGCAGAGTGTGAATATCTAGGTGGATTGCTACAACCAATTGCGATCCGAGAGTGGAAATCAGAGGTCATTTCGATGGATTTCATCACATGTTTTCCTAAGATATCTAGAAAACATGATTCCATCATGGTTTTTGTGGATAGGTTAACAAAGGTTGCTCATTTCATCCAAGTGAAAAGCACTTATTCAACTAGAAATGTGGAAAATGTGTTTATCATAGATATATTCAGATTGCATGGTGTTCCAAAGAAGATTATGTTCGACAAAGATGTAAAGCTCACTTCCAAGTTTTGTAAGAAGTTGTTTGTAGGTTTGGGAACTAAGTGGGCCTTCAACACAACTTATCATCCACAGACATATGAATAGACAGAGAGGGTCAATAGGATACTAGAGGATATGTTGAGGATGTATGTGATGCATCAGTAGGGCAAGTGGGAAGACTATCTTCCACTAGTAGAGTTCACCTACAAAAACAAGTATCAAGATACATTGAGGATGAGTCCATTTGAGGCTATTTATGGTCAGAGTTGCAACACTCACATCAATTGGAGGGATTTGGTTAACAAGGTAGTGATTGGACTAGAGATGTTGGCAGAAATGGAGCAAGAAATGCAGGTGATCAAGAATAAATTGAAGGTAGAATAGGATAGGCAGAATATTTATGCATATAGGCATAGGTTGTTCAAGGATTTTCAGGTTGGGGATAAGGTGTACTTGTGTATCAAGCCCAATAAGAGCCTCAATGTATATTACAGAAAAAGGTGTTGATGCTTCAGAGCTGAGCAATAGGGCAAGTTAAAGTGAAATGGAAGAAATTTGGTCCCAATGAAGCTACATGGGATATGGAGTATCAGATGGGGGCCATGTATCCTTCCTTGTTGTCTGGTTGAGGCAAAGAAGTTTTGGTGGGTAGCAGGTTTTTATTTAGCATATATGTTGGCGATGATTTGGTATATGTTTTGATGTGATAGTTGGATGTATGTACATATGTATATGGATGTAAATACCACCATGAGCTATGTTATAAAGCTCTAATAAGCGATACAATTTCATATCAATATAGTTGTCATGTTTCTATGATGCCATGTTGGTTTTCTTTTAGTAGGGTGATCATTGTAAATACTGCATCAAGCTATGTTATAAAGCTCTATGGGAAATATTTTTTATTTTCAGCGGTGGTTCAGGGGTATATGTGTGATTGAACATTGAGGACAAAGTCCTCCAAGGGGGAGGGTTCTCTAACAACCCTAGTGAAAATTCCATGTAATAAAGTTAAAAATAATAACCACGGTTGATGGGGCACTTAATCCAAGATGAATGTTGCTAAAAACATCCTAGTGTGTGTTCATGTGGTTTATTATGGCTAAGGAAATTGGAAAAGGAAAAGGCTAAGGCTTCGGAAAGGAAAAATGACATTTTTGGCACTTTTTTATGAAAATAATGGAAATTAGGAGAAAAGGGAGATGAAAGGTTACAATTGCATGTGAGGAGGAAAATGAAGGAAACTAATGGAAAATGAAGAAAATAGAGTTCTCTTGTATAAAAAGGCTTATGAGGATCAATTGGTCCCTTTTGTCAATTCAGTTTTTGGAGCTCTCTCATTATTCTCTCTCTCTCTCTCTTTGAGACACTTCGATTTTTTGGAGCACTTGGGAATTTAAGAAAGAAAGGAAAGAAAGCAGAAAAAATGAGGAGCAAGAATAAAGCCACTACAACAAGATTCTTCATAGGTATTGATTTGAATATATGATTTCTTTGTTATATGTGTCATGCATGGTATTACATGTGGTTCTCTTCTATCTTAGCATGTTTTTTTTTTAGGTGTGGAATTATTTTCAGCCTAGCCTCGCCATTTCCATATAGTCTTGATGAGTTGGGTTCTCACACTTATGTTGAGATGGATTACCAGATTGGATTCGAAGCTGAGTGAGGTGGATCTTAGAATTGATATCACACATGGCCTAGTAAACCCTGAACCGGATCATGGGTTGCAGTAAAGTCGGGTAGTGTGTTGCCTCAGTGGGCCTAGGAATCCTTTCCTGTGAATGGAGAAATATATGGTAAAGCCTATAGGTGGGTTTCCTTGGTTTACAGCCTAGTGATCCAGGATGGATTTCCATAAAGCTTGAGAGGTGGTTTCTCTCCTTTTTGGGCCTAGTAGTCTCGAGATGGGATGTACGGTAAATCCTGGAGAGTATGTCTCAATTTAGGGCTTAGTGATCCTTGATTCAGATTGTGGATTACAATAATGAATAAGAGACTAGGAGGCAATCAAATTACTCACTGTGTATTTTTCTCTTTGGTTGGTTATGAGTCCCACATTCATGCTTGGAATATGGAACATGGGTGATTGGCTAAAGTGAGACCCGGCTCAACCAATTTATGGTTGGGTGGAACGTGGAAGTCCTATCTCCGTTTTGTTTTTACATACATTAATGAAGATTTAATTCCTTTAATATTTGTATGATAATGTACTAGTTATTATGTGGATTTAATTCATGTTATATATATGGTATTTCTATTGTTATTATGTTGGTTATAAGCATGTATTCTATCAGTGATGATGTATGGAAATATCCACGTTTTTACTTGTAAATGAATATACAATGTATCTACGGTCAAATAGATTTTATTGCAGATTATGATGTAAGGGAGCACTACTTATTAGCGATTCTTAGATAAGTATGAGACCCCTATGTTTAAAACTGTTGTTTACACCTGTAGATGCAATGTTTGTGACATGTTTGATGAAATTTATGTCATGGCTAGGAGGGGTCCATGTGAGTTTGTGAGAATGTGATTTCTTTTGTACCTTTTTCTTAGTGTTGTTTATCATACACTAAATTTTCATGAAGTTTTGGTTAGTGACATGGGCTCTAGGGATGAAAATGTGGCACAAATCCCAGAGTTGCAAACACATAGCTAGCCATTTTGGGCCCTGACCGCTACCTTGCCTTGGCATGCCTACGGCTATAGGATCCCAGTCACTATCTTGCCTTGGCATGCTTGTATCTAAGGCTCAAAAGAGTAAATAATTAGTCCCCCCTTAGGGTTTAGGGGTTTGGGAGGTTGGGTTACTTCCTGTAGATGCTTTGATGTTGTGTTAGGTGTGTTTGTCTTGTTTTCATCGATTCCACTTCCTTAAGGTCATATAGGAGGTTGAGTCTCATATTAATAGCCTCTCGTCAGATGTATACCCCGGTTGGGAAATTAATTTGGTAGATGTGGGAAGAGGGTGTTACACCTATCACACTCCCTTCAACAATGCTTTCTTCCTGATGCATGGGAGCACCCATTACAACCTTTTGTTAGAGACACCATCTAAAGCGAAAGTAGTCATCTAAGTTAGCATAGAGCACATCAACTTATTTTACATTTTGATAGGATTATTTCTTGTGTATTTGTAATATGATGGTCAAAGTCATGATTCCCACCTTGTAAACTTGCACACTTTTGTATAAAAAATATATATTAGCGTGGTGTTATTTTATTTCTCTAGAGGGATTTCCTTGATTATGTTAGGTCCCTATATTACTAGTATAGTCCCTTATTGTTGTTATTGTAACCCCCTTATTGTTATTATTGTACCCTTGTAACCCCCATATTTTTATATTTTTGCCCTTAAATTATTATTGTTAGGTCGACTAGGATTACATTGTGGCCCCACTAGGATTACATTGTGGCCCCATGGACTTTTATATATAGAAAGGAGGTTTTGTAATTTGAATCATCCAAGAATTTTTCATTCATGTAATGTATTGGAGGTTTCCCCATCGAAGTGGCTTATTCCTAAGGCGTTGATATCTCTTTTCTTCTCTTTTTGGAGCTGGTTTCACAACATTTGGTATCAGAGCTTTGAGATTCTAGGGTTTCGCTGCTCCAAACAGGTCATCGTGGAATTTGCACTATAAATTTTTTTCTACGAAGTTTCAAAATCTGAAATTTTTAGAGTGAGAAGCCAAAATCTTGAGGAACATCTTCACAAAATTTCAGAGCTTGGTTCGCAATATTGTCGGAGATATGATCTGTGAGAGTTAGGTCATTTTGTAGGCTCCAGAATTTAACCTAAACAGGTCATCGTGGTATTTTCGTAATACATTTTTTTTTCTACGAAGGTTCAAAAGGTGAAATTTTTAGAGTGTGAAGCCACAATCCTAAGGAACATCTTCAAAAAATTTCAGATATTGGTTCACAATATTTTCAGAGATATGATCTATGGAAGTTAGGGCTTTTTGAGGCTTCTGAATTTCATCTCAAAGAGGTGATCGTGGGAAAATATTCATAACTCTCTCTCTGAGCATCGGATTGGAATGCTGTAAAAAGTAGCTGCAAGTGCACGGACTGTAGTTTTCGATCTATCAATTTCCAAGCCAAAGGAGGAAACAGTGACACATGGAAAGTCGTACAAGTTCACTCTACTGAACCAGTCCAAAATTGGGTCATTGTGGAAGATTGGACATAACTTTTCCTTGAAGAATCCAAATCAGATCAGACCTGTGGCATTTGAAAGAAGCTTCAGAGGGCTACTACAAGGCTGAATTTTAGATATTTAGGATCCACAATTATAGAGATAATTCAATTTGAATATCGAGCTCCTCAAAAGCAAGTAAAAGGTGTGTATTTTTTTCCGAATTGCATAAGTCTTGTTTGAAGAATCAAGTTGAATTGATTCCAAGGGCATATTGTAGAATATATATCAGTATTGGATTCTAAAATGGCCCCTAAAAAGAATTCAACACCCATTAAGCCTTTAGAAAGCTCTACTATGACTCATGAAGAAGAAGAATGGCAACATGACATATCAAAATTACAAGAGCAAGTGCAACAAATTTCGCTCTCGCAAAGAGCAACAAAAAATGACACGGAAGTTTTGAAGAAAGGCATGGAAACTAAAATGGATGGTTTGAAGAAAGGTGTGGAATCTAAGATGGATGGTTTGAAGAATGGCATGGAATCTAAGATAGGTGGCATGGAATCTAAGATAGATGGCATGGAAGCTGGCATGGAATGTAAAATAGAAAACATGAAGAATGATCTAAAAGAAGACATGGAACGTTTGACAAAGTTGATACAAGAGATTTTTCCTAATGGTGAAACGATAGTAGAGGAAACTCATGATGAGAACAAAATAAATTTTAATCATGATTTCATAAAATCTAATGTTGGCGGGAAGAACCACCATATTCCAAAAATGGATATGAGGAAGTTTGATGGAAAGAATCCTGTAACATGGATACTACAGATGGAGCAATATTTTGATCTCCATAATGTGCAAAACACACAAAAGGTACGCATTACAACTTTACATTTAGAACAAAATACATTTGTATGGTATTGATGGCTTTGCTCCCATAAAAAAATTGTCACTTGGTCAATTTCTACAGAGGAAATGATAGCACATTATGAGGATACAAAGAGCAACACCTTCTTTAGCCAATTGATAAATCTCAAACAAAAGGGTTTAGTGGGGCAGCACATTGAGGACTTCCAAAAATTGAATATAAGGGTAACTAATATTCCAGAGGAACACATGATTGATCTCTTCATAGGTACTTTAAAGGATAACATCCAACATGAAGTTCATGTTTTGGAACCTTATTCATTGGAGAAGGCATTCAGGTTGGCAAGAAAAATTGAATGTAAAATTATTGCGACAAGGAAGCCTACCACTCACTTCTATAAAGAGGGAAGTGTTGCTACTCCTAGATTTCAATAACCTACAAGGTTGACACCACAACAATTGGAAGAAAAAAGAGAAAAAGGGCTTTGCTACAGTTGTGATAGCAAATACACTAAAGGTCATTTTGGCTGATCCTCCACCAAAATCCTCCCACAGGCAAAGGATGATCCTCTGCTCAAAATATCGGCTCAATATCCTATAGAAATCCCGATCCGGAGCACCTCCAAAATGGACTACGTCCTCTCTCCCAGTGACTGCGCAGTCTCTATGAAAGCCCAGCTCCGCAGCAAACCCAAAAAACAAAATCTCTCACAAAATACTGAAGAAATAACCTTGCCTGAGCAGGCACTCGAAGTCCCTCGGGGCTAAGGGCGAGATCTCCGACTGAAGACACTCAATGCACTAAACAGTGCTGCAGACAGGCTAAACAGCCAGCGTGCTCGAGAAGACAAAACGTCTAGCTCAATATCATCAAAAACGGAATGAATCAAATGAGAAGGCTCCTCCCTCTTTTATAACGTTGGCCTTCCTCCAACCCTAAGGCCATCTCCTCAACGTAGCCTCCATCTCTTGCCACGTGCCCAACCTCTCCTGCGTAGAAGCTTCTAGAGCTAACGTGGGCTTCCTCTCTACGTGGTGCTTGGCCCCCTTGGCTCCCCCTTAAGTCACAACGTTGTGCTACTAGGAGGGTGTTTTATTTCACTTAAGTGAGTTAGACCCTCTCCACTCAATTTTTATTTATTTATAAACTATAGACAACAAAACTAAACAAAATCGAATATTCCAATTAGCTTTCGCTAATTAGGAATATTACAAAGGCCTTTGAAGATCTTAAAGAGGCAATGTGCCTAGCACCAGTCTTAGCTATGCCAGACTTTGAAAAAACCTTTATTGTGGAATGTGATGCCTCAGGAAATGGAATTGGTGCTGTTTTAATGCAAGAAGGAAGACCCATTGCTTTTTAAAGTCGTCCAATCAAAGGAAAGTATTTACAAAAACATATTTATGAGAAGGAAATGTTAGCAATATTGCATGCACTAAATAAATTGAGTACTTACCTAATGGGAAGACACTTCAAGGTAAAAACTGAACATGATAGTCTTAAACACTTTTTGGAACAAAGACTATCTTCAGAAGAGTAGCAAAAATGGGTCACAAAGATGTTGGGTTATGAATTTGAAATAATATACAAAAAAAGGAAGCTAAATGTTGTTGTAGATGAACTCTCAAGAAAGAATGAAGAGGTGGAAGCATTGCTTTGTGCCATTTCTATTATCCAACCAGATTGGATAACCGAAGTAAGAGATGAATGGAAGAAGGAAGAAGAAGTGTGGACACTCATTCCAAAGTTGCAGCAAGATCCTAGTACATATGATACATTTAGTTGGAAAAATGATTCCTTATGGTACAAAGATCGCTTATATCTTTGTAAGAATTCCCAACTAAAACAAAATATTCTTTTGGAATTGCACACTTCCTTTAGGAGGATACTTAGGATTTTTTAAAAATTACCACAGGGTGAAAAAATAATTTTTTTGGGATGGCCTTAAATGTGACATTCAAAATTTTGTGGTAGAATGTTTGGTTTTCCAGCAGAATAAAGTTGAGACGATTAAGACCCGGGTCTTCTACAACCTTTATCCATTCCAAGTCAACGTTGGGAGGATATTTCAATAGATTTTATCACTGGTTTACCTAAGTCCGAAGGAAAGAGTGTCATCATGGTGGTAGTTGATAGACTTACCAAGTATGCACACTTTTGTGCATTATCTCATCCATTTAAAGCAAGTACAGTTGCTACTACATTTATGGACACAATTAAAAAGCTACATGGAAACCCAAGGGTTATTGTGAGCGACAGAGATCCCATTTTTACTAGAAATTTTTGGATGGAGTTATTTTCTTCTTTGGGCACTCAATTAGCTCATAGCTCATCTTATCATCCTCAATCCGATGGTCAAATTGAGATAGCAAATAAATGTTTGGAAGGATATCTTCGATGTTTTGTATCTAATAAACAAACACAATGGGTCAAGTGGTTACCTCTAGCTGAATGGTGGTATAACACTTCCTTCCATACTGCAGCAAAAATGACCCCATTTATGGCACTTTATGGATATCATCCACCGTCCATCACATCATCTTTAAGAGAAAATTTGAAGGTTAAAGTAGTGGAAGATCACATTGAGCATCAACAAGAAGTTCTCCAACTCTTAAAGGATAACCTGAATTTGGCACAAAATTGAATGAAACAACAAGCAGATCAACATCGCAGCGAGAGAATTTTTGGTGTAGGAGACTGGGTATTTTTACGGCTACAACCATACAAACAAATGTCCCTCAAGCAAGCTAATAAGGATAATAAATTATCGCCAAAGTACTATGGTCCTTACAAAGTGTTGCAAAAGATTGGTACTATGGCATACAAATTGGAGCTTCCTGCCTCTTCACGATTTCATCCAATTTTCCACGTTTCATGCTCAAAGAAGATTATAGGTGAAAATAATCTAGTTCAAACAATATTTCCATAACTTGATGAGGAATGAAAAATCATATTGGAACCTAAAGCGGTCACGAAAACAAGAACTCGATAGCTACATAATCAATCAATTTCAGAGTATGTCATAAAGTGGAAGAACTTACCCACTGAAGATTCTACATGGGAGGATGAGAATTTTATATAGAAGCACCCAGAGCTACTCAAGTGTTGAGGACAACACTTTTTTGAAGGAGAGGGGCATGTTAGGTCCCTATATTACTAGTATAGTCCCTTATTGTTGTTAGTGTAACCCCCTTATTGTTATTATTGTACACTTGTAACCCCCATATTGTTATTATTGTGCCCTTAAATTATTATTGTTAGGTCGGCTAGGATTACATTGTGGCCCCACTAGGATTACATTATGGCCCCATGGACTCCTATATATAGAAAGGAGGTTTTGTAATTTGAATCATCTAAGAATTGTTCATTCATGTAATGTATTGGAGGTTTCCCCCTCGAAGTGGCTTATTTCTAAGGCGTTGATATCTATTTTCTTCTCTTTTTGGAGCTGGTTTCACAACATTCTCCTCACAAAGCACTTTCTCTCAAGAAGTCAGTAGGACACATCGTGAGATACAACAAAACATTATATATTTTAATGATACATCTACCCCTATTTTAACGATACATGTTATTAAAACAATTCTGAAAAAAATAGAAATAATAGATCAACAACTTAAAAAATATCCTCCTTGAGGGGGAAACCTCATTTACATTACATATATGAACAATTATTCGATGATTTGAATGATAAAACCTACTTTCTATATATAGGAGTCTAAGGGTTCACAATATAATCAGAGCCGACATAACAATAATAATGTAAGGGCAAAATAATAACAATAATGGGATTCTATGGGGCACATTAATAACAATATGAGGACTACATGGGAAAAACAATAAAAATAAGGGGTTGCACTAGTATTATAGGGAACTAACACTCCTCTCTCCTTAAAAAGAGTGTTGTCTTCAATGCTTGAGTAGTTTTGGATGCTTAGAGTATAAAATTCTCATCCTCCCATGTCAAATATTCAGCGAGTAATTTCTTCCACTTGATGAGATGCTCTAAAATTGATCAATTTCGTAGTTTTCAAATTTTTATTTCTGTGACTGCTTTAGGTTCCAATATGATTTTACCTTCCTCGTCAAGTATTGGAAATATTGTTTGAACCGAAATCTTGTCATGTATAACCTTTTTTAACCATGAAACATGGAAAAATGGGTGCACTTGGGAAGATATAGGAAGCTCCAATTTATATCTCATAGTACCAATCTCTTGCAACACCTTGTAAGGACCATAGTACTTTAGTGATAATGTACTATCCTTCTTAGCTTGCTTGAGGGGCATTTTTTTGCATGGTTGTAGCCGTAAAAATACTTAATCACCTACATCAAAACCTCTTTCGATGCAATGTTTGTTAGAGTAATTAAACACAACAGAAACTAAATAATCATCAAATACACACAACATTCAAGAAACACGAAGACACAGAATATTTTAACGTGGTTCACCCAACCAATCTGGGCTACGTCCACCAAACAGGGCATCGACAATCTCATTCAACAAAAGGAGAAATTACAATAGTAGAGTTTTGCATCTACACATATCTTCCACTCACCTCACATTCCTCATGCAAATTTTCCTCTACGGGCTTACATTTTATAGCTGGGAGTAGAAACTGAATCATAAATTCACTCACAACAAATATAGGATGCATTAACTCCACATCAGAATTAGATGGAGTCAATATAGCAACAAATCCTATTGTTGTCACATTCATGAGATTTTCTCCAAATTTAATTAAAAGAAATCTCAACAATGTTGATCTACCTATTGTTTCATGCGATTCTGTGCCAAAGTGAGGTTATCCTTTAAGAGTTGGAGAATTTTTTTTCGATACTCAATGTGATCTTCCAGTGCTTGAAATTTAAAATTTTATTTAAAGATGATGTGATAGGCGGTGGTTGATATCCATAAAGTTCCATAAATGGGGTCATTTTTGTTGTAGTATGGAAGGAAGTGTTATACCACCATTAAGCTAGAGGTGACCATTTGACCCATTGTGTTTGCTTATAATATACAAAGCAATGAAGATATCCTTCATTTTTTTTTCTTTTTTCTTTTTTTTTTGTTCTTTTGTTTTTCTTGTTTTTTTTTTTTTTTGCTTTGTTATTTTATTTATTTATTTTTCACTATATCAATTTTCCCATCAGATTGAGGATAATAATATGGCTATGAGAAAATTGAGTAGCCAAACAAGAAAATAATTTCTTCCGAAAATTTCCAGTGAAAATGGGATCTCTGTTGCTTAAAATAATCTTTGGGTTTCCATGTAGCGTTTAAATTGTTTCTATAAATGAAATAGCAACTGTAATGGCTTTAAATGAATGAGATAATACAAAAAAGTGTGCATACTTGGTAAGTCTATCAAATACCATCATGATGACACTCTTTCCTTCAGATTTGGGTAGACCTGTGATAAAATCCATTGAAACCTCCTCCCAACATTGAATTGGAATGGATAAAGGTTGTAATAGACATGGGGTCTTAGTTGTCTCCACTTTAGTCCCGAGGAGAGGTGTGAAATTCCAAACGAATTTTTTTTTTGAGTTGGGAATTGTTACAAAGATATACACGATCTTTGTACCATAATGAATAATTTTTCCATATAAATGTATCTGATGTATTGGGATCTTTCTCAAAATTTTGAATGAGTGTCCACACTTATTCATCATTCTTCTATTCATCCTTTACTTTGGTTATCCAATTTGATTGGATAATATAAATGGCACAAAGAAATGCTTCCACATCCTCATCCTTTCTCGAGAGTGCATTTGCAACAACATTTTGCTTCCCTTTTTTGAAGATGATTTCAAAGTCATAACCCAAAAATTTTGTGACCTATTTTTGCTGCTCTTCTGAAGATAATATTTGTTCCAAAAAGTATTTAAGACTATCATGATCTATTTTTACCTTGAAGTTTCTTCACATTAGGTAAGGTCACAATTGCTTTAGTGCATGTATTATTGCCAACATTTCCTTATCATAAATAGGTTTGGGTAAATAATTTCCTTTGATTGGACCACTTTCAAAAGCAATCAGTCTTCCTTCTTGCATTGAAACAACACCAATTCCATTTCCCGAGGCATCACATTAAAAAATAAATGTTTTTGTGAAGTCTGGTGTAGCTAAGACCGGTTCTTGGCACATTTCCTATTTAAGATGTTCAAAGGCCTTAGTTACTTTTGGAGTCCAATAAAATGCATATTTATTCAGTAATGTTTTTAGAGGCGCTGCTATTGTCCCATAATTCTTAATAAACTTGCGATGATGCCATGTCAACATGAGAAATCCTTGCATATGTTTTATGGTTGTGGGGATTTTCCATTCCTTAATGGATTTAATGTTTTTAGGGTCTAATTTAACAATCCTCATGAGATACAATATGACCTATATATTCCACCTGATGTACTCCAAAGAAAATTTGGAGGTTTTGGCATATAATTGTTTTTCCTCCAATAGTTTGAGTACCCTGTCAACATGTTGAACATGATCCTTCCAAGACTTGTTTTAGATTAGTATATCATAAAAAAATACTAACACAAATTTTATAAGGAATGGTTTGAAAATGGAGTTCATCCAACCTTGAAATGTAGATGGTGCATTGGTAAGTCCAAAAGGCATGACCAGAAATTCATAATGACCCTCATGGGTTCTAAATGTTGTTTTTGGAATGTATTCAATGTTCATTCTAATTTGATGATATCCTGAACGAAGATCCAACTTGGTCAAGTAAATTTCTTCATGAAATTATCCAATAAATCATAAATGATGGGAATGCGAGTTTTATATTTAATAGTGAGCTTGTTAATCTCCCCATAATTTGGACACATGTGCCAGGATCCATCCTTCTTGTGCACCAATACTACTGGAGCTGGATTTTTTTTTTACTAGGTTGAATTATACTGACATCTAGCTTTCATGCAACCATACGTTCAATTTCAATTTTTTGGGCATAGGGATATATGTATGGCATGATGTTTGGAGGAAAAATTCCTGGAATCAAATGAATAACATGATCATGATCATGAATATGTGGGAGGCATTTGGGAGTCTCAAATACCTTGGAATGATTGTCCAAGACTTTTTAGATATTTGGAGAAATGGATGATTTCAATGTTTGAACCTATAGTGAGCATAATTGTGAAATTACACCACATTGTTATTTATTGAGAAGCTTTGTCATGCCATTAGAACTAATTATCTTTCATGGTTTCCCATCAATACCCCTTAATTGAACTTCCTTTCCTTCCCAAAAAAATTTCAATAAAATTTCTTGAAAATTAAAATCTATCGTACCCAAATATTGTAACCATTGGACTCTTAGTACAAAATCAACACCACCCATTGGAATGGAGATCATTGGACTATTAAATACATATTCCCCCATGGTTAGGTTGATATTATGTCACTTTTAAGAGAAATTTATAGTTCCTCTATTTGCAAGCATCATTTGACACTCTGGTGATGGGTATAACAAGCAATTAAATTCCTTGGTTACCTTACAATGAATAAAATTATGGGTACTACCTGAATCAATAAACACTATTGGGTAAACCCACGAAGGTGGGTTACAATTTTGTGAGAATCGAGGGCGTAAAAGTCATTTTCCCAATAGTTCGACCGAACATTTATAAAAGTTCGGCCGAAATGTCTTAGAGTTTGGTCAAAATTTCGAAATTATTTCAACCGAACTCATTCTACTGTTTACATTGACGACGTGTGCAAACTGATTTTTGGTCGGAGATGAGAAAACCTAAAACTAAATTTCAGCCAAACTAATAGTTCGGCCAGACTATTTGTTCGACCATAATTTTAAAATAATCTGGCCGAACTTGTTCTTATAAATATATCGGCCTACAAACCTTAACGAGTTTCAGGCGTATTACCATTGCTGTCTCACATCTGTGTTTGCAGGGGCGACGAGGTGAGGTGAGGGTGTTGCTCTATTGCATCACAGCGATGAGGTGAGGTGAGGTGTTGCTCATGTTGCTCTATTTTTTTTGTAATTTTTTTTTGTTGATTTTTTTTTTGTTTGATTTTAATTTTAATTTTTTTTGGTTGCAGGGAATTTGGTCTGCATCGTCCATTTGTCTTCGGCGATCTCCTAGATTGTTCTCGCCTTCTCGTTGCGGCTTCGTCCTCTTGTTGGCTGGGAATTTCCAGGTATGCTATCCTGATCCTCTGTCATTGAATTTAAAGGTATGCTATCATAGATGAATGAAGAATCAACCAAAAATTTGGGAGTTTTTTATTAGTTCCTTTCAACTATAATTATGTTGGTTTGGTTTGTCTTTAGAATATTATTTGTAGAACTCGACTAAAAAGAATACATGTTCTAGATTCTCTTACTTGTTGGCTTATGTTTTATGGGGACTATAGAATCATTGGAATAAGTTTATTTTTAAAAACTCTCAAACTAATCCCTTTATTATTGTCGTCAACTTTATGAATTCTTTTAATGAATAGGTTCCTAATCATATTTCAGCTATAAACAAAAATTGGACAAAATGGTTATTAATATGAATGTCTATGTGAGAGAATTCTTTGATGGAGCCTATGCAAGCACTTAAGTCGTACTTACTTTTAAAGCCTGCCTTCTTCCCTTTACTTACATGCATGCTACCAACCCACATGGTTCGATTTACAACTTTGATAGACTGGGACCAATCGATATAAATAGATATATGTGATTCTGGTAAATCATCAGGACATGTGGGTATTGCAGAATTCACTCGGCCAATATTATAAGGGATATGTTGTTGTCTCTACTGCTCTACCAACGACTTAATCATTATAGAGACAAGATCACTTGTTGTATCACTTGCTTAACCAATAGCATAAACTTCCAGTTGAAGAATCAACCGTCTATCCCACCATCTGCTAGTGCTCCCCCACTATTGGGGAAACTTCCTACTGCTACCTCTATTTCTCATGTAATTTTGGAGATGGTATGGTAATTGAAATAAACCTCTATTATAGTATGCAAATTAATTTAGGAATTCAGCCAGGTAATATCCATCATTTGGATAGCACTTAAACCCTTTGTACTCGACTTTAATCACTTACCAGCATTCTCAATTCACTACCCAACCATTCTCCATTAGATACTGTTGGAACATGGTCTCCCAACAAGCTGCGAAACTGGTCCATTTTGAATATTTTTGATTTTATCTAGTCTAACGCAGGGGTTTTGGGGTGGGTCAAAGCCCCGAACGCATTGTAATGGGTCAAAGGGTAAACTAGGGGTCCGGAAACCATGGGTTGTGGACCATAGGAAAGTCGAGGCTATATTGTTATAAATAGAGATGCATTTTGTATTGTAAAGGATAGGATATGATGAGCTATTGATGTGAATTGTGATTTAAGCTATCTGTTTGGGTTTTGGGGAACATACTCCTACTGGCTATGTGCGCAGAGATCCAAGTCTAGCTGTGTGCAGACCCTGCTGCTGTGTGTGCAGGTTGGGAAGGGAATTGGAATTGTAAGGAAGAATTGATGAATGAATGAATGCAAAATATTGTTAGAGAACTGAATCTGTGAGTACTATTATGTGAATTACTGATAATTGTTGTATTGTGCATTTTCTATCCTTAAGCTGCGAAATATCTGTATACTGTGTTCTTGGATCTGGATCTGTTATGTTCTATTTATGTACTGCTGTGTTGATGTTATAACTAGCATATAACTATAGATCTAGTGCACATGGATGCGAATAGAGACATAATTAACTCTGTGTAGAATAAGGAAATTGGGGATTACAAGACCTAGCACTGCTCTGCTTGCTTTACCCATCCTTTATCAGGGTGCGGAAACCTGGTTCCAGCAATGACCCATACTACTTCGGGTGACACTTTGACCTACGAAAGCAGGTCACTACCGAAAGGGCTAGTAGTATAGGGGTTTGTTGGAAAACCTTGCTTACCGAACCTAGGTCAGGACCCCTCGAGCCAACAAATGGTTCCGTTGCCGGGACCGGAAGAATTCTGAGAGAGGAATTGGGTAATGACAAGAGAATACTGAAGATATGACGTGAACGTGAATGAGCACTACTATGGAGGAGAATACAACACAGAGCAGTAGGTATTATCAAACCAATCCAGAAAAGAATCACTTTGTCTGTAGCCTGCCAAGGAAAGCAACGACGCAAGGGTCGTCGGGCTCATAGGAGGGCAAGACCTCAACTGGAGCCTTGTTAGAAGGAGACGTGGCTATACACTTGAATTTACCTACCTTTAAGGGTGTGGCCGATGAAGATATGGATAATTTTTGGTTCGTGGCCGACTCGGTATGGACGACACAGGGGGTGGTGAGCGATACTATGAAAAATCACAGTTTTCCTTGGCCTTTGAAGATAGAGCGCTGGATTGGTATATGCGGTACATATCTCAAAATGGAAGCGCATCCCTTCAAAATATTAAGGATGCCCTAAAACAATAGTTCTGGAAGCCAAAGTCATACTCTCAGTTGGTAGCCGAAGTAGAAGACTTCAAGCAAGGTACGTTTGAGTTGGTGTGGGAGGATTATCAGCGATTGAAGAAAGCAATTAGGGAAGGGGGGGTTCAATTATGACGACAAGCAACACACAGAATGGTTCATCGCCATATTTCTACCTCACTTATGCATACCAATGGGCCAACAGACCTTCGAGTTGCAGGAAAAAGCCTTGGAAACCACTATGAAGCTCAAAGTCGTGCCCAAGGATGACACATTGGGGGGAGTACAGCAGATTCAAGAGCATCTCGGAGCCATGCACATGGAAATACAAAGCTTGTGGATGGAACAAGGAAAAGGAGTTAGCACAGACCTCTGGTGCATACGATGTCGGGTGTATGGTCATACTAAGGACCAGTGTTCCCTATTAGCGGATTACCTATAGGCAGGGGGACCTAGTCCTCTGTGCCCCAGATCTGGCAGACCTGCGCTCTGGTACGATGAATGCCGGGTAGCGGGACTACATGATACGGCCCAGTTCCCTCAGCTAAGTATGGGTGATCTAAAGCAACAATGGTGCAGGTTCTGCCGATCAGTAGGGCACGATGAGCAGCATTGTCGCACATATGAGCTATTGGTATATCAGGGAAACCTCTATAGGGTACAATCAGATCCCGCATCGTCGAGATCCCCTGCGACTTTTGGTGGCTCCCCCGCAAGGGGTAGGGGAGGTTGGGGAGGGAGCGTAGGGCGAGGTCGGGGGCAGATGATTTGCTATAATTGCGGATAAATAGGACACTTTGCAAGGGAATTTCCAAATCCCACCAGGAAATCCTGCAAATATTGCTGGCAGCTAGACCATGAGATTGAATATTTCCCACTTTTAATAGCCAATATGCAGGACAAGCAGCCCACCCCTACGCAGAATGTGTAAAGGGTTAAAACTGAGCCACGCAGCGGGCCGGTCAACCAGGGAGAAAAAGAGGAGCTTGCCTCCCGGGAAGGAGTGCCTTTCAAAGAACAAACACCACTGACCGTCCCCACGCAGCTGCTAATGCAACCTCAGATAGAGGAGGGAGTTGAGCCCCTTCTAACGGCATGTTTGAAACTGCTACATAACCAACTGGCTGTAGAAACTCTTCAAGTATTACTGCATAACTACACAGCCTGGCCCAACAAAATCCTTGAGGCCCGAAGTGTCCACTGAATATATGGCTACAAGAAACGCACCTGGCGAGAAATGCGGCTGACTGCGCAGATTGGTGACTATGAGATGGACCAAGTTATTCTCGATTTGGGGTTAGATGCGAACGTACTACCAAAGTAGACATGGAAATGAATGGGTGAACCTAAGTTGGAATGGTCCACTATCCAGCTGCGCATGGCGAATCAATAGAAGATCATACCACTAGGACGGTTGCCAAGAGTCATGGTAGATATCATGGGAGTAAAAGTCCTAGTTGACTTTGAGTTCATTGAAATCGTGGAAGATATGGATCCTTACCTTGCGCTACTTAGGCTAGACTGGGCTATAGACATGGGGGGTGTCATCAATCTCAAAAAGCGTAGCATGGTGTTCGAAAACAATGGTACACGCGTAATAGTACCACTAGATCCAACAGAAGGCGTATGATATACGGAACCAGCCTACGAAAGGGAGGAACTAGACCACATTTACAGATTGACTGTGCAAGATGAAGACAGGAGTAAAACCGCAACGAATGGGATATTCTAGAGGGATAGCAAATGCTATTCTGACACTGATGAGGAACTGGAAAGTTGGAAGAACCGGTTACACGAGGTATCAACACTGCGCTACCCCCGAGTCGCAAGAACCCTCTACTGCATTTCCTTAGAGGTAAGAGATCTACCCCACTTTGATGAGGCTGGTATTGTCTAGGAATTCCTAAGGACACTAGAAGCTAGGGTGCCAAAATAACGATGGCTTTGGGCCCTTAATATGGCTATGCGCGGGACACCTGCGCGTTGGTATGACACCCACAATAAAGCGTTCTCAGAATGGGAAACGTGTCAGGAAAGGATGCTTCTACGGTTCGCCCCTCTAGCTGACATACGCACCAGGGTGTTCCTCGGACTCGGGGATCCCCATGCACATCTGTGTTTTTGGATGACTAAGTGGTCCAACTAAACTATAGAAGAATGGGTCCATCTATTTGTTCATGCCTTGGCTCCTATCCCGACCGCTTGGTACTTAGATGCGGAATTGCACCAACGCACCCGCCACTGGGAAACACTAAAGGAGGACTTTATCGGGACATTCAGATTAATTGGAGGAACATAGATGCTCGACGAAGCCCTGCAGGACATTGATGCGTTTTTCTTTATGAATACTCCCCACCGCGCCGCCCCAATGGTCCTGACATGGGACGCACAAATGCACTACATAGCCAATTCTCGGAGCTTGGCGATTAATGAGGATGAGGATAATCCTCGAAACATTTCTGTCCTAGAATCTGAAGGGGAATGCACTGTTGTGGGGCCATCACTACAGAATCTTGATGTAACACAGCCTCTTAAGCTGCGTGACATTAATATTGGGATGAAGGAACACCCTAAGCTGACTAGGATTGGGGACTGTAGGAAAAATCACGGAATTACTCACGAAATATTAGGACTTATTTCTGACGAAGTTCTCTGAGCTCTAGGGCATCACTGGGGACCTCGGTATTATGCATATCACCCTGAAACTTGAGGTGCACCCCGTCAAGAAGTGGCCGTACTGACTAAATCCAAAATACAAGCAAAAGGTCAAGGAAGAGCTGGATAAAATGCTTGCCATCGGTATCATTGAACCAGTTGAGCAGTCAGACTAGGTAAGTCCAATGGTCATCCAGGAAAAGAAGACCAAGGGAGAAATACACATCTACGTGGATCTGCACAAGTGAAATGATGCCTGCGTCCATGAAATCCTTGATAGCGTGGGTCGATAGGAGGCCTATTCCTTCACTGATGGGTTCTCAGGGTACCATCAGATTCGTATTGCACCTAAAGATCGCAATAAGACTACTTTCAGGACTGAATGGGGGTCTTTCCAGTATACGGTCATGCCCTTTGGTCTAAAAAGTGCACCTACTATTTTTTCAAGGGTCGTAGTTTCTGTATTCAAGGAATTTATTCATAAGTTCCTGGAGGTTTATTTTGATGATTGGACGGTTTTTGTCTTAGTCAAGGAACATGTCTCTAACCTGCGACTAATGTTGGGTGCGTGACGGAAGCACCAGATCTCCCTGAATATTAAAAAGTGCATTTTTTGTGTGCCATTTGGCATCCTTCTTGGACACATAGTCTGTCGACAGGGATTGATGGTTGATCCTGCGAAGGTAGCCGCAATTATAAACCTGGTAGTCCCCACAATGGAGAAACAACTGCGTTCTATTCTTGGACACATTGGTTATTACCGGAAGTTCATTTAGGGGTACGCCATGATTACATCACCTATGGAAAAGCTATTAAAAAAAGAAGTTTCTTTCTTTTGGGATGATGAATGTCAGAAGAGCTTTGAATTGCTCAAAGAGAAGATGATCTCTGCCCCCATACTCATATTTCCTGATTGGTCAAAGGAATTTCATGTGCATGTGGATGCGTCGGGTATCGCCTTGGGAGCTGTTCTCACTCAACCTGGAGATGGAGATATTGACCACCCGGTTGCATTTGCGAGTCAAAAACTCTCGGGCGTAGAACGAAACTACTCCACCACTGAGCGCGAAGGATTGGCTATGGTCTACACACTACAGAAATGTCGGCACTATCTATTGGGTGGGCACTTTAAAATGTTCACTGATCGTTCGGCTTTAAAATACCTAGTCAACAAGCCTGTGTTGGGGGGGAGGATTTTCCACTGGATGTTGCTATTCCAGGAGTATGATTTTGAGATCATCGTTAAGCCCGGAAGGTTGAATGTTGGCCCAAACCATCTATCTCGCATTGAAACAAGAGAAGAGCCTACTAGTTTGGACGAAGGCTTGCCGGATGCGAAACTGTTTACCATTAAGGTGGTTGACGCACACTTTGCTGATATCATTGAGTTCCTCACTATAGGCATGGCCCCAGCTGGATATTCGGTACAACAGAAGAAGGAATTGGTTACTCGGGCCGCAGACTTTACTATCCTCGCTGGTCAGTTATACAAGCTAGGTGCCGACGAAATACTACGCAGATATGTCCTTGAACATGAACGGCCTGTCGTGTTAGTAAAAGCACATGAAGGTGTCACAGGAGGCGACTATGCAGGACGTGAAACCACACAAGAGATTTTGAGGGCTGGGTTATGGTGGCCTACGTTGCATCAAGATTCCTACACCTATTGTCGATCTTGCGATACCTGCCAGTGCACAGGACGACCTTCACACTGAGATGAGATGTCGTTACAACCTCAAGTGGCTTTACAGGCTTTTGAAAAATGGGCCATTGATTTTATAGGACCTATCAATCCGCCTGGAAAGAAAACAGGCACGCGCTACATTATCACCGCCACTGACTACATCACTCGATGGGCTGAGGTAGTACAAGCGGTGAAGGATTGTACTGCAGATACTGCTGCACACTTCATCTTTAAGCAGATCCTGACCAGGTTTGGCTGCCCAAAAATCCTAATGAGTGACAGAGGTACACACTTTGTCAACCAGACGATTCAAGCCTTGAATGAGGAATTCCAGATCCACCATGCTAAGAGTACCCCATACCACCCTCAGGCCAACAGGGCGGTTGAGGCTTTTAACAAAATTTTGGAACAGGCCTTAACTAAGGTCTGCAATGCCGATCGTAGTGACTGGGATGTTCACATCCCCTCTATTCTATGGGCCTACCGAATGAATTGCAAGAAGCTAACAGGCAGAACCCCCTTCTGAATGGTCTATGGCAAAGAGGCCATTTTTCCCATTGAATATGTTTTTCCTAGCCTACGCATTGTAGCATTTACCAATATGGCGGACCCCGATATCATAGAAGAACGTCTTGTGCAACTTGTGGCTCTGGAGGAAGATAAGTTTATTGCTAATTTTCATCAACAGGTTCAGAAGGATCATGACAAAGCATGGCATGATCGACATATTCGCCAAAATACGTTCGTCACAGGTGACCTTGTCCTTTTATACGGTAGCCAATTTGTGAAACATCCAGGAAAATTCCGACAGCACTGGCTAGGTCCCTACACAATTAAAGAAATCACGAATGGAGGAGCGGTCCAGCTAGCTACCCTGCATGGATACATCATACTGGGCTTTGTCAATGGTAGTCGACTCAAGCCTTACTGGGATCAATAACTACATGACAACTGCAGTGACTCGAGACGAGTCAGAAGATTGTGTTGGGGGACTATTGGAATGGGGTCTCCTAACAAGCTGTGAAATTGGTCCATTTTGAATATTTTTGATTATATTTAGTCTAACGCATGGGTTTTTGGGTGGGTCAAAGCCCCGAACGCATTGTAATGGGTCAAAGGGTAAACTAGGGGTCCGAAAACCATGGGTTGCAAACCATAGGAAAGTCGAGGCTCTATTGTTATAAATAGAGATGCATTTTGTATTGTAAAGGATAGGATATGATGAGATATTGAAGTGAATTGTGATTTAAGCTATCTTTTTGGGTTTTAGGGAACAAACTCCTACTGGCTGTGTGCGCGGAGATCCAAGTCCAGCTATGTGCGCAGGTTGGGAAGGGAATTGAAATTGTAAGGAAGAATTGATGAATGAATGAATGCGAAATATTGTTAGAGAACTAAATATGTGAGTATTGTTATGTGAATTACTGATAATTGTTGTATTGTGCCTTTTCTTGTCCTTAAGCTGCGAAATATCTGTATACTGTGTTCTTGGATCTGGATCTGTTATGTTATGTTTATGTACTGCTATGTTGATGTTATAACAAGCATATAACTATAGATATAGTGCATGTGGATGCGAATAGATACGTAATTAACTCTGCGTAGAATAAGGTAATCGGGGATTACAAGACCTAGCACTACACTGCTTGCTTTACCCATCCTTTCTCAAGGTGCGGAAACCTGGTTCCAGCACCCACCCATACTACTTCGGGTGAGACTTTGACTTGCGAAAGCAGGTCACTGCCGAAAGGGCTAGTAGTATAGGGGTTTGTTGGCAAACCTTTCTTACCGAACCTGGGTCAGGACCCCTCGAGCCAACAGATACACAATAGGAACCAACACATCACATATACTACACAGTCACATCACCAACCAGAACATCACGTACATAAGAGCATAACATCTAAACCACAGGAGCTCACTCAATTAGATACCTTCAACACAATAGGAATTTATAATACTTATACTCACTCTTATCTTGTACAACTATATACTACAAGTGCTAATCACATTGTACCAGTATAAGATAATTACAGGTATAAGCAGCTTCCATGTTTCTCTGTTCTTTCATTACCCTTACAAGCTATAGTAATCATCTACGTTGGTTCATATAATCTTATCTACTATGTTTCCATAATAAGCTTTATGCTGGTGGTATAGATTCTACTTACAAAGAGATTTATATCACCTTCTCACGGAAAGCTTACTAGTTTGAATACATATGGTACTTACACTGTTCACATATAAGCATACAAGTCTCTACATAATTACTAGTAGTGATGTATATAGTAACACTTTATATTCATGTAAACACGATTATAGTAATATTTATATTATGCATAAGCTAGTAGTTACAGATACACTTGATTTATTTAGACAACCAACATTGCTAGGATATGCTTTCATGTTAGTGCCTTAACTTTGAGATTTACCCACCTAGAGATAGATAGATACTTGCCTGCCTTAATGAAATTCAATTTCAATTTCACTCTTATGTATTTCTGATTTTGTTATTTTTAATTTCTTTATTTTTTTCGTTGATTTTATGTTTCCCTTGTTTTGATCCTTGATGTCACTCTTGGAAACTATAACAAAGATCTAGAATTTCTTTCTTTTCAAGCTTCTGTTGCAGAAATCGATAATTTGTATCCAACTCCAGCAAATTAAGTTAGGAATTTGGCCAGGTACTATCCATCATTTGGACAACACTTAAACCATTTTTACTTGACTTTAACCACTTACCAGCATTCTCAATTCACTACCCAACCATTCTCCATTAGATACACAACAGGAACCAACACATCACATATACTACATAGTCACATCACCAACCAAAAAATCACGTACATAAGAGCATAACATCAAAACCACAAAAACTCACTCAATTAGATACCTTCAACACAGTAGGAATTTCTAATACTTATACTCACTCATATCTTGTACAACTATATACTACAAGTGCTAATCACATTGTACCAATATAAGCTAATTACAGGTATAAGCAGCTTCCATGTTTCTTTGTTCTTTCATTACCCTTACAAGCTATAGTACTCATCTACGCTGGTTCATATAAGCTTATCTACTATGTTTCCATAATAAGCTTGATGTTGGTCATATAGATTCTACTTACAAAGAGATTTATATCACCTTCTCACGAAAATCTTACTAGTTCGAATAAATATGGTACTTACACTGTTCACATATAAGCATATAAGTCTCTACATAATTACTCGTAGTGATGTATATAGTAACACTTTATATTCATGTAAACAAGATTATAGTAATACTTATATTATGCATAAGCTAGTAGTTACATATACAATTGATTTATTTAGACAACCAACATTGCTAGGATATGCTTTCATGTTAGTGCCTTAACTTTGAGATTTACCCACTTAGAGATATATAGACTGCCTACCTTAATGAAATTCGATTTCAATTTCACTCTTATGTATTTCCTTTTTTGTTATTTTTAATTTCTTTATTTTTTCGTTGATTTTATGTTTCCCTTGTTTCAATCCTTCATGTCACTCCTGGAAACTATAACAAAGATCTAGAATTTCTTTCTTTTCAAGCTTCTGTTGCAGAAATCGATAATTTGTATCCAACTCTAGATTTCATAACAAAGGTATATATTTCATTTATTTCATTCCATTTTCCTTTGACTCTTATATATATTTACATCCTAGAATTCCAGGCTTTTTAGAATCACTACTTTGACTTTCTTAACTCAGTTCAAAGTATAATTAGATTTATATTTTCTTACAAAAATATATTCTTTTATAATTCAAGAAAAAACCTCTTGTACAAATATCCTTAGTCTCTTATACTCTGTGTTTTCCCTCCACACATGTACTGTACATATTTAATTTTTTATAATTACATTAGAAATATTTCTATGTACATCTCAATTATGATACTTAAATTAAATCAGATATTTTGTTCAATGTATTTCCAGAACACATTTTATTTTAGTTAATTGCAACAGAATGAAAAAAATTAAGAAAAATCACACAGAATTCAACAACAAAATGAACAGAAATTCACACAGAATTCAGCAACAGAATGAACAGAAATTCACAAAGAATTCAACAATAGAATGAACAGAAATTCACACAGAATTCATCAACAGAATGAACAGAAATTCACACATAATGAACATAATTAAACACCACAAAGAAATTCACACAGAGAATTCAACAACTCGGAATTCTTGTAATATTTAAATTAGCCCAATGTATTTCATTAATGTACCTAAATTTACACCTTCCATGATGCTTGTAATCTTGTAAAATGTTAAAAGTGGAGTGTTTTATGATGTAATAGATATTAATAATCTAGATTATGTACAATGATATTATGATAGTGTAGGTTGATGTTCAAGTTGTAAAATTATTGTAAAATCCTTGAGTGTTAACTTCTACAAGTTCTAAAGGCGGAGTTTGTAAAGGGCCAGGTAGCCTATGGATATCATCTTTTCTCAAAGGTGACATATCCAATAAATGCCCCTACAGTAAATCTCTGGAATAGAAATAGAAGTTCTTCATTTTAATATCCATAAACCACTACCACTTTAAGGCAAACCTTGTACATGTGTTATTTCTCCCTTCTCCCATAAAATTTTAGGCAAACTTTAAGGCATGTGTCATTCTATATCATTTCTCCCATAAACTATAAGGAAATTTTTCATTTCTCCTACAAACTCATAAAGGTGTGACTTTTGAAATAACTTCATCAACCACTACCACTAGTTGTTTTAGTAAGTGCATAAAATAAATTTTCAAACCATGTAAATGCCATTTCTCCCACAAACTAAAGGATTTCACCCATTAATTCAAGGCAAACTATAAGGCCTAAAAACTGAACCTAAAGTGGTTGAAATCTCATAGGATTTTTAACTTCCATAGGATTTTAGTTTTTTTGTTGAGTGTTAACTTCTACAAGTTCTAAAGGCGGAGTCTGTAAAGGGCCAAGTAGCCTTTGGATCCCATCTTTTCTCAAAGGTGACATATCTAGTAAATTCTCCTACAGTCAATCTCTGGAAAAGAAATAGAAGTTCTTCATTTTAATATCCATAAACCACTACCACTTTAAGGCAAACCTTGTACATGTGTCATTTATCCCTTCTTCCATAAACTTTTAGGCAAAATTTAAGGCATGTGTCATTTCTATTTCATTTATCCCAGAAACTATAAGGAATTTGTCATTTCTCCCACAAACTCATAAAGGTGTGAGTTTTGACATAACTTCATCAACCACTACCACTATTTGTTTTAGTAAGTACATAAAATAATATTGCAAACCATGTAAATGTAATTTCTCCCACAAACTATAGGCTTTCTCCCATTAATTCAAGGCAAAATTTAAGGCCTAAAAATTGAACCTAAAGTGGCTGAACTCTCATAGGATTTTGAACTTCCATTGGATTTTAGTCTGTCTATTGAGTGTTAACTTCTAAAGTTATAAAGGCAGAGTCTGTAAAGGGCCAGGTAGCCTCTAGATCTCATGTTTTCTCAAAGGTGACATATCTAGTAAATGCCCCTCCAGTCAATCTCTGGAACATAAATAAAAGTTATTCATTTTAATATCCATAAACCACTACCAATTTAAAGCAAACCTTGTACATGTGTCATTTCTCCCTTCTTCCATAAACGTTTAGGCAAAATTTAAGGCATGTGTCATTTCTATTTTATTTCTCCCATAAACTATAAGGCAATTTGTCATTTCTCACACAAAATCATAAAGGTGCATGACTTTTGACATAACTTCATCAACCACTACCACTTGTTGTTTTAGTAAGTGCATACAATAATTTTGCAAACAATGTAAATGTCATTTCTCCCACAAACTAAAGGCTTTCTCTCATTAATTCAAGGCAAACTTTAAGGCTTAAAAATTGAACCTAAAGTGGTTGACTCTCATAGGACCTTGAAATTCCATAGGATTTTAGTCTGTCTGTTGAGTGTTAACTTCTACAAGTTCTAAAGGCAGAGTCTGTAAAGGGACAGGTAGCCTTTGGATCTCATCTTTTCTCAAAGGTGACATATCCAGTAAATTCCCCTACAGTCAATCTTTGGAACAGAAATATAAGTTCTTCATTAGTAATATCCATAAACCACTACCACTTTAAGGCAAACCTTGTACATGTTTCATTTCTCCCTTCTCCCATAAACTTTTAGGCAAACTTTAAGGCATGTGTCATTTCTATTTCATTTCTTCCACAAAATCATAAAGGTGTGACTTTTGACATAACTTCATCAACCACCACCACTAGTTGTTTTATTAAGTGCATAAAATAATTTTTCAAACCATGTAAATGTCATTTCTCCCACAAACTAAAGGCTTTCTATCATTAATTCAAGGAAAAATTTAAGGCTTAAAAACTAAACCTAAAGTGGCTAAACTCTCATAGGATAGGATCCTCCAAACTCAAGGCTTTCCCCCATTAATTCAAGGCAAACTTTATGGCCTAAAAACTGAACCTAAAGTGGCTGAAATTCCATAGGATTTTAGTTTGGTTGTTGAGTCTTAACTTATACAAGTTCTAAAGGAGTCTGTAAAGGGATAGATAGCCTCTGGATCTCATCCTTTCTTAAGGCATGTAAAGGGCTAGGTAGCCTCTGGATCACATCCTTCCTTAAGGCATTTCATTTCTAGATGTGATTTCTACCATAAATTTTAAGGCAAAATTTCATGCAAACCATGCATGAACCATGTATATGTGTCATAAATCTCCCTTGAACTCTAGGCAATGCAATATTTATCGCATCTCATTTCTAGATGTGAATTCTACCATAAAATTTAAGTCAAAATTTAAGATAAACCTTGCACATGTCATTTATCTCATGCACATGTGTCATTTCTCCCATGCAATTTCAATAAATGTTAATTTAAAATATTTTTATTGAATTTGTTTTTTTTCGAGGATAAAAAAACCCACTAAATATGGTTGAAAAATGGAAATTATGCTTATATGTTTCTTGCTATCCCAATCCAGGGAAAGCAAAGATTACATATGTGCTTTCCAATATTGTGACTAGCAAGGTCATCCAAAGGAAAATGAATATACCGAGAATAACAACAAACAATGAGGCATATTATATTGCATTGATAGAAGGCTTGGAAATAGTTAGGGAGTATGGATCAA
The DNA here is from genome assembly GCA_034641835.2 of Pinus albicaulis. Taxonomy (NCBI): domain Eukaryota; kingdom Viridiplantae; phylum Streptophyta; class Pinopsida; order Pinales; family Pinaceae; genus Pinus; species Pinus albicaulis. Next base: position 679,637,513 of record CM076570.1, read on the forward strand.
ATAGAATTGTAGTTTTCACCAATTCTAAACTTCTGTGCAACCAGATGAAATGCGTGTACCAAGTTAATAAGGAGAAGCTAAAACAACTGCATGGAAAAGCAAACAATATTGTTAGCCAATTTCAAATTTTTAGTATAAGACATTGTACAAATGTGAATAAGATGTCTGCTGATCTATTTTGTGGGGAAATGCCAATTCAGGATTCATCTATCAAAGATGAATTAATAGATGAATTAGAATTATACGGGGCAATGCCAATGCAAGATTCGTCTCTCAAAGATGAATTAGTTTTGAGACGCTCTTCTTAAAAAATTCAAGATTCATCTCTCAAAGATGAATTAGTGTTGAGACGCTCTCCTTCAAAATTTATTGATGGACATTGTAACATATCTTGGATATGTGTGTGTTTTGTACTTATAAATGCGTATTTTTTAATGACCATGTGTTTTTTTCAATTATATTCCAAGTGTGCTCCCACCACACCATGTAAAGTGCAACTTGGTGAACTTCACATTTGCAACAAGTGGTGAAGTTCACATTTTTATAAAATTAAAATGTGAGGACTTCAATTTTTTTTTGTTTAAATGGAGTTTCAAACTTCTTTTTTAATGACCATGTGTTCTTTTCAATTTTATACCAAGTGTGCTCCCACCATGTAAAGCGCAATTTGGCGAACTTAACATTTTTATAATTTTTACTTAAATTGAGTTTCACACACCAATTAGTGCTTTGAAAGTTGTGTTGTACATAATTTTTGTACACTAAATTACATTAATTTTCTGAAATTTATTTTGAATTTATTTTAAACAATAATTTAAAAAAATAATTGTAAATGTCCACTGTAGATATATATATCATGGAGGATGAATGACAAAGATCAATAGAATCCCATATCTCTATGAGAGAGGGGGATCAGGGATCGAGGGATGTTCATGGTATTTAAATATAATATTAAATATCCATACATATACATACATGTGTGTACATATGGAATTGATTTTTTATCAATTTTGCGAGTCAAATTAGTTGTTAATAAGTTTCATTTTTTATTTTTTAGGAGCTAAGAGGACAAGGGTGTCTACTCCATCAATCGAGCATGCCCATGGTTCATGCAATCGTTGTATGGTTCACACAATATAATCAATGAATATGTACATGTATTGATATGTATGAATGTATTTTTGAATTGATTATAAATTCATATTTTTTTATGAAGCTTCTCTCTCGTCTCGTGAGGTTGGTGGTGGTTCACATTCCCTTGGAGGGCCATCAATAAGTGATGGCAGATTGCGTGAAGGTGGCAATATGTATTCTCCCAAAGGCCAATCAACGGATGGTCGTGTTGGTTCTCAACCAATCGATGGTTGTTCTGGTTCTCAGCAGGGTTGTTCTGGTTCTCAACAGTCTGAAGGTGGGCAAGATGCTAGCCAACCACATCGAGGTGGCCATCAATTTGTACAAATTTATTTACATGTGTTTTTTTAATATACAAAATTTTATATATTGATGTAGAGGTTGAAAATGCTTCTCCAAATGTTGCTAAAAAAAGACGTAGGGAAGAATGGGTCATTCAAGAAGAAGGTTGTCCACCAACCACGACTTATTTGTCTGACATTTACGATATACCTTGGTGTAGAAATTTGAATAAAGAATATGTTATCCACCAAGATTCTCCTGATCACACACTATTTTATCTTCATGCACAATACATAATCTCTTCTACCATTGATCACAACATGCAGAAATAAAATCAATTGCATGCACACATTAAAACCATAAACAATCACACATATGAACACAATATGTAATGGGAAAGCCTGAAGCTAAAAACCCCAACTATCTATATATAATATATGCCATATAGATCATGTAACAATCATCATACAAAGATCCTCACAAGCTCTCAGTATAATCTCCACTTGCTACACACTAATCAAGCTAGATCTAGCAAAACACATGCTCCAATCTATGCCACTTGATAGCCCGCCTCTACTGCGCAATCCCTGCTGAAGAATGCCTCTTGATGAGAATTGAATTACCCCAGCCTTGCTCACGCAGTATTTATAGGCATCTCTACTGAGTGTTGGATGAAAACCATGCATCACTTATAGTCACAACTGATAGTCACACTTGCCCTTTCACCTATCTCTGCACTGGACTCCACTAAAACTGTCCATGCATTGAAGTTAACTGATGTATTCTTTAGTTGATTAATGAGTTTATAATTAGTGAATTAATTAATAATTAATTCACACCACTCTCACTAGTGTATTAATCAGTTAGACTAGATACAACTAGCTCAACTATGTTTAACTCAGTTAAACTGAACACAACTCCATCAACTTCCTCAATCAACTCCACCAAACTCTCTCACATGAGTTCTAACTGAAGTATTCATGCAATAGCTCCACTTAACCCTCAGGAATAGTGTAAGTCCTTCATCGCTCTCGTGCCACATCCGTGCACTTAACTAAAGTGCTCCAAGAGAATAAGATAATGTTTATAGTCCAAATATTATTAAGAGCTAATAATATTCGACATATCTATTTTTAGACTGGCAATCTAAAAATAGATTCCGCCCAATATGTCTAAAAATATAAGTCCATCTATTTTTCCACCGATATGTTTGAATAACATAACTGATATGTTATCCATCGAGATTCTCCTGATCACACACTATTTTATTTTCATGCACAATACAAAATCTCTTCTACCATTGATCATTAATTCCGGAAATAAAAACAATCCCATGCACACATTAAAACCATAAACAATCACACATATGAACACAATATTTTATGGGAAAGCTTAAAGCTGAAAACCGCCAACTATATGTATATTATATGTCATAGAGATCATGTAACCATCATTATACAAAGCTCCTCGCAAGCTCTCAATACAATCTCCTATTGTTACACACTAATCAAGCCCGATCTAGCAAATCACATGCTCCAATCTCTGCCACTTGATAGCTTGCCTCATCGCGCAATCCCCGCCGAAGAATGCCTCTGATGAGAATGTATTACCTTTGCCTTGCTCAATGCCAGCCTTTATAGGAATCTCTCTATCGAGTGTTGATGCAAACCATGCATCACTTATAGTCACAACCTGATAGTCGCACTCTGCCTTTCACCTATCTATGCACTGTCTCCACTGAACTGTCCATGCATTGCAGTTAACTGATGTATTCTTTAGTTGATTTATGAGTTAATAATTAGTGAATTAATTAATAATTAATTCACACCACTCATCACTAGTGTATTTATCAGCTAGACTAAATACAACTAGTTCAACTAAGTTAAACCGAACACAACTCCACCAACTGTCTCATCAACTCCACCAAACTCTGCCACATGAGTTCTAACCGAAGTCAACCATGCAATAGCTCAACTAACCCTTAGGAAAAGCGTATTTCCTTCTGTCAGCTGCATTTTCCACATCCAAGCATCAAACTGAAGTGCTCCAAGAGGATAAGATAATGTTTATAGTCTAAATATTATTAAGGGTTAATAATATTCGACTGTTCTATTTTTAGCCCGGCAATCTAAAAATAGATTCCGCCCAATGTCTAAAAATAGAGGTCCATCTATTTTTACCAACATGACCAATCATCCATAAATAGCATCCTGCAACTCATAGACCATGATCCATATGTCTAAAAATAGACATAGTCTAAAAATAGACTTTTGCGACAAAAATCACTGGTGTGGCCCCCACCTAGTTTTGGTGATCACTTTCCAACTAGGATCAGGAAAGATGTTTCAGGATGCCTCCTTCACTGTTTCTTGTTGCAATCTTCAACACTTGGGAAACAAACATGCAGCAATGCACCTTATAAATGTGTCAACATCTTCATGCAAAATTGAAGAGAGATCTCATGGCTTTGACTCTACCTACTGAGAGTCGACAAAGCTTGGAAATAGTTACACACTCTTTAGGCGAACTATTAGATGTGTACCAAAAGTTTGGGCCAACCACTGATACTTTTGTAGAAGTCATGAGAAAAAAGAAAGGAAACGGTGATGGGTCCCGATAAATGGGAGATTGTTAAACAAAGAGTTACAATAGAAATGGTCAAGTCTATGTTTAATTTCAAAGAAGGGCTGAAAAGAAAGATGCTGAAGGTGCAATATTTTAAGCACCCTCATATAGCTCATTATTTGTATGATAGACACCTTGCGGCCTATGGAAGACTCCCATGGAACGACGAGCTTCCATTTTATTTTGCAAAATTGTTTTATGCAGAATTATTTTTGCAAATTAAACCCAATTACAATGACCTTCCCTCTGAATGTTTTGGTCTTCGGAAAGGTCGATTGTGTGAGAGTAGGGGCGTTAGGCGTGAAGTTGAGTTGTCTCGCTCTAAGCCACCATTGGTTAGTCAACCTTTTCATGTCGAAAATTTGCAGTCAGAGATGGAAGCCACTTCTCAAATTAGTCGAGAAGAAAGGGATGCCATCATTGACAATGTTCACAGTGGATTGGGTGGAGTCGATGTTTGTCTGAATCGACAAAGAGCACGTGAGAATGCACGCGCTAATTTTGTGTATTATACGGATGAAGAGATTGACAACATGAGTGTTGAAGATCTCAAAACATATGCAAAGAATTGTCGCAATGGTTGGTAGGACTTAATTGTTCATGAGAAAGAGGGCATGGGAACGATATGTGTTAATGGTTAGGGTTCAATTATTTTAACACATGTACAATTTGTAATAAATACATATATACATACATTTGTTTGTATACATTAATCTAACAAAAATGTATCATTATATGTTAACACCATTTGCAGTTGTCACGCTTGATGAATGAAGAAAATGTTGGTATCACGGTCGGAGTCTCTGGTTCAAACAATCAAGATGGGTTTCACCATCAATCATACAATAAAGATGGTTCTCACCATCAAGATATGTTGGCAAATGTTAGTGTTTTTTAAGTGAACATGATCATGTACAATTATTTTTTATCTATTATTATATATATCGAAACATGATGAGATATTTTTAAAATAAATAATTGTGCACACATGTACATGTACATATATATAATAAAATGTTTTAACAGATTCTGATTCCATCCGATGTTTTTGGGATGGCGGTACCTTCTTCTTCCTTGGGAGATGTGCCAAATCCACCATCACAAGTATGAACAATTTTTCACTTTTAAAATTTATGTTTTTAAGTTATATATTCCACCTCAAAAAGTTCCATTAAAAAATGAGATATATCTAGATCTTGAGTTATTTTAAATTTTTTGAATTTTAGGTTTTTGGAGATTTTCTTTCCGAGCCATTCTTAGGAGATGTGCCAAATCCACCAGCACAAGTATTCAATTTTTCACTTAAATATATATATATATATATATATATATATATATATATATAAGTTATAAATTGAAGTTTAAAAGTTTTATTATAAATTGAGATCTAGAGATTTTGAGTTATTTTAAATTTTTTGAATTTTAGGTTTTTGGAGATTTTCTTTTGGAGCCTCTCTTAGGAGATGTGCCAAATCCACCAGCAGAAGTATTCATTTTTTCACTTAAATATATGTTTTAAAGTTATAATTTATAAATTTAAGTTTAAAAGTTTTATTATAAATTGAGATCTTGACCTTGAGTTATTTTATACTTTTAAATTTTTTGAATTTTAGGTTTCTATAGAGGATTTCTTTTCTCCATGGACTCTAGCGATGGAGATAGGAACATCCACACCATTTCAACCATTTGAACAAGTTGTCTAACTTTTTTTTTAATATTATTGAAAATAAGTTTATATATGCATTTTCATTTGAAATTTTTTAATATATATATAACTGTACATGTATATTGTACAGTTTACTATTCAAGATGTTCTTGTGGGGGAAGTTGTAGTGGATGAGTAACAAATGGACAGGGAACCTCGTATTTCATGATTTTTTTTACATTTTGTTTTTTACATGAAGTTCTATATATTCTCACTCAATTTTAAAACATCAAATTTTAATTTTGTATACATTGTGTACAGGTTCCCCATGCTTCGCAGGATAGCTAGAGGATTGTGACTTTGCTGGGAGAGACACTACATCCATCTGTATTTGATGGATGATGCACATGCACAACATTATATTTTCAATAGATTTAGTCTTAAATTTACTTTTTTATATATAGTCTTATCTAGATGCAGTCATATATAACTTGATACTTGATACTTGTGAGATCTACAAATTTTGGACATATTTTATGTGAACTACATTTGGTACATGTGAATGTGATATATAATGTTTTTAAAACTTAAGTTTTGGATGGTTGAACTACATTTGGCATATGAAGTAATGTTACAGTGTTATATATAATTTGTTTTGCTTTTAAAATCAAGTTTTGGATGGTTGAACTACATTTGGCATGTGATGTGAAGTAATGTTGTGTTAAATAATTTGTTTTGTTTTTAAAGTGTTATGGTTGAACTACATTTGGCATGTGAAGTAATGTTACTTGATACTTGATACTTGTGATCTATAATGTTTTGTTTTTAAAACTCAAGTTTTGGATGGTTGAACTACATTTGGCATGTGAAGTAATGTTGTGATCTATAATGTTTTGTTTTTAAAACTTAAGTTTTGGATGGTTGAACTACATTTGGCATGTGATATAATGTTTTGTTTTTATTGGATAGTTGAACTACAATTGGCATGTGAAGTAATGTTGTGATATAATGTTTTTTTTTTAAAACTCAAGTTTTGGATGGTTGAACTACATTTGGCATGTGATTATGATATAATGTTTTGTTTTAAAAATTCAAGTTGTTGTTTTCCAAACAAAAAAAATCACATGAATGTATGTAAATGTAGAAATGATTTAAGTACATGTTTGAATATATATGTTAAAATGATTGAAGTACTATATATATATATATATAAGATTCTAGGTCTTGTTAGATGTGTAAAACAATCATACATTTTTAAAAATTCATTCTATAATGTATATGTATCCATTACGTGCAACAATTTTCATCAATGTGCATAGAAAAGCTACTTTCAGTTAATTTCATTCTAGAACATATATATCCAGTACTTCAACATTTTTCATCAATGCAAATAGAAAATCTACTTGCAGTTAATTACATTCTAGAACATATATATTTTGTACATGAAACATTTTTCATCAATGCACATAGTAAAACTACTTTTATTTAATTTCATTCTAAAACATATATATATCCAATACGTGCAAAATTTTTCATCAATGCGCATAGAAAAGTTACTTTCAGTTAATTTCCTAGAACATGTATATATGCCGTACATGCAACATTTTTCATCAATGCACATAGAAAAGCTACTTTCAGTTAATTACATTCTAGAACATATATATCCAATACTTGCAACATTTTTCATCAATGCACATAGAAAATATACTTTCAGTTAATTTCATTTTAGAACATATATATATCCAATACTTCTAGAACATATATATCCAGTACTTGCAACATTTTTCATCAATGCACATAGAAAAGCTACTTTCAGTGAATTTCATTCTAGAACATATATATATCAATACGTGCAACATTTTTCATCAATACATGTATAGAAAAGCTACTTTCATTTGATACTAGTCTGCATGTACCAAAACAATGTACATATGCAAACACTTGCACAGATAACGTAACAAGGCAGTTCAATTTTTAGTTGAGTTTTGGAAGTTCTAAAACATGAATCCAAAGAGAAGAAAGTGTTCGGCAGTTCAATAAAAAAAAATTTAATGGAATGCCATCTTCAATGATCTATTCATGATCGGATTTTGACATTTTCCATTTCTTAATTTTTGTTTTTTTCTTTGATTGAATCTCTATCAACTTTATGCGTGCTGCACACACCAAGTGAATATATTGACAACTTCTGACATCATGTTCATAGTCTTCAAAGTAAACAAAATACCCACTTTGATTAGTTTGTTTGAAAAAATAACCTTTCAGTATAATATATCCTCTATCATATGGAAATCCGTGATCATTATAGTTTTTTAATAATTTCATCTTTCGTTCAGTGCAACGCATCAAATAATACTTCACATTTTCATTGTTGTCAGTAGGTGCAATTACAACAAAAACATCTCCTGCACAATAAAACAAACTAATGTATTTAAATTTATCATAATTAATATGAAAATTTAACTTTAAAATAATTTTAGTATCTATTTCTAGATCTCTATCATTTGAAAGAAATTCAAATGTTACCTTCTCTAACAAGATCAGAAACTCGATCACCATCAGATGATATTGTAGTATCCTATGATTACATTTCTTCAAACATTGCAACATACATTTTCCCCTTTATATTTAGCTCTGTATGTTTCCAAACTTTTACATACATTTTGTTTTCACAAACATCATTGGATTCTGTGTTGTCTATGAAAACATGACAAAAACAAGAATATTTTCTTTTATCCAATGCAAATACATTTGTGGATAAATTTATTTTAATTGAATGCAATTTTTGAGTCCCTTTTATTGTTTCAACGTCATTTCGAATTGATCTATCTAGATCTTCGACCCCAATATGCCAAAAAAACCTATATATAGAAAATTCAAAGAAGAAAGTAAATATGATATCAAAATACCATCAAAGAAAATCATTGTGATAAATGTACACTATTTAAAATTGGATATCCAATAAAAAATAAATTGAATGTACCTTTGCACTTCCCTTGACCGGTTAGTTGTTGAGATTGCAACAAGATGATGAGCTTAGTGGAAAGGAGTCGCCTTCACTAAGTGGGCCCGCAGGGTATTTTTGGCGCAAAGTCTATTTTTAGACTATGTCTATTTTTAGACATATGGATCATGTTCTATGAGTTGCAGGATGCTATTTGTCGATGGTTGGTCAAGTCGGGAAAATAGATGGACTTCTATTTTTAGATGAGTATTTGGGAGGAATCTATTTTTAGATTGCCAACATTTAAAAATAGATATGTCGAATATTATTAGCTCTTAATAATATTTGGACTCTAAACATTATCTTATTCTCTTGGAGCACTTCAGTTAAGTGCACAGATGTGGCACAAGAGCTGACAGAAGGAATTACGCTATTCCTAAGGGTTAAGTGGAGCTATTGCATGGAGACTTCAGTTAGAACTCATGTGACATAGTTTGGTGGAGTTGATTGCGGTAGTTGGTGGAGTTGTGTTTAGTTTAACTTAGTTAGACACAGTTGAGCTCGTTGTATCTAGTCTAACTGATTGATACACTAGTGAGAGTGGTGAATTAATTATTAATTAATTCACTAATTATTAACTCATTAATCAACTGAAGAATACATTAGTTAACTACAGTGCATGGACAGTTTCAGTGGAGACCAGTGAAGAGGTAGGTGAAAGAGCAGTGTGACTATCGGGCCAGACTATACTCTGCATGAGATTTGCACACACATTTATGGAGTAGTTTTCAATGAGGATTGCGCAATACATACCAAAGGGGATTTGAACTCGGATCTGGTAATTATCCATATTGGATTGCGCAGTAGAGGCAGGCTAACAGGTGGAGTAGATTGGAGCATGTGTTTTGTATGATCTGAGCTTGTGTAGTGTGTAACAATTGGAGATTGTACTGAGAGCTTGTGAGGAGTTTGTACAATGACTGCTACATGATCTCTATCATTATAATATACAGATAGTTGGGGGTTTTCAGCTTTAAGATTTCCCATAAATATTGTGTTTATATGTGTGATTTTTTATGGTTTTAATGTGCGCATGCGATTGTTTATATTTCCGCAAATTGATGATCAATAGTAGAAGAGGTTATGTATTATGCATGAAGCTCAAATAGTGTGATCAGATAATCCACAATCCTGAATAATTTAATGTTTGTAGCTATTCAAATTTCTACGTGGTATTAGGAGCAAAGATTGGATCATTGGAGCAATTGCAAAACATTGAAGCGGTTTATTTCTGTGTCAGAATTCCAATTTGCAAAGCAGTTGTTTTCTGGTGTCGGTTGTGATGTCTTTCAACGGAATACATTGAGTATGCCCTTGAGGGCGCCTCGAATTATATTGCTGGAAGGACAGGATGGAGGCTGTGGCCGATGAAAGGGGGCCTGGGCTGAAGGGGTTCATAGATGTCGAAGTTCCAAAGCCTACTTCTAGAGATGCTGCCGCACCGAGGCTTGGCAAAAGAAGACACCAAGGTGTCGAAGGATTCTCATGGAGGGGATTCTGTTGGAGGGTGAAGGATCACATAGTGTCCAACCCGCATGGTAAGGCTTCTCCCATTCTTGATGTGGAAAGCTCGATGCATTTATTCCAAAGCAAGAGCGACCAGAGGAAGTTGGTGCTCAAGGATAAACTCAGAAACATAAAGATGGAGAAAGGCGATAGTATGCCCAAGTACCTCACGAAGTTCACCCAATGCAGGGATGAGCTGGGAAGTGTGGGGGTGACTATTGATGATGAGGACCTGGTGAGCTTGGCTCTCCTTGGGCTTCCGAAGAGTTGGCATTCCTATCAAGACTATGTTAATGGTCGGGAGAAATTGCCAGGATGGGAGCGACTTTGGTTGGATCTTGTGCAAGAGGAGATAAGGCGAAGTACCAGGGACGAATCGTCATCAAAGAACTCTGATGAAGAGAATTGCACTTTGGCTACCAAAGTAAAGAAGGGGAAGAGCAAGAAAGCTTCTCATTCCGGTGCGAAAGGCAAGAAGCAGGACATGTCCAAGGTGAAGTGCTTTCACTGTCACCAACACAGACATTATGCCACAAATTGTCCGCAGAAGAAGAAAAATAAGCAGGCTATTGGATCTACAACTGGAGAGGCCTTAGCCTCGTAGTTTGAGTTGGATTTTTCACTGATCGCATGCTTGGTCTCAAGTGTGGCGAGATCAGTGTGGTTTTTGGACAGTGGTGCGTCTTTTCACATGATAGGAGATCGAGATTTGTATAATGATTCGAGACTTGTTTAATGTATCCTGATGAGAAAGATCTTGGAGTGCACATCGAGATGGGTGATGATGGTAGATACAGTGCGACTGGTATCGGTACCATTTCATTTGAGAGGGATTCTGGTAAACCCTTCGTATTGAAGGAAGTGATGCATGTTCCAGGATTGAAGAAGAATCTTATCTCTGTGGCGATGTTAGAAGATAAAGGATATGATGTTGTCTTTAGCGAAGGAAAGCCTTTCCTGTGAAGTAAGGCAACTGGTGAGACTCGGAGGATAGGGGTTCGAGTTAAGAACCTTTATCAATTTCATGTAGATGGCTGTGCAGCAATGGCAGGCAAGGCAGAAGGAGTGGTGAGCCAGGATGATGGCGAGTTGTGGCACCGGAGATTGCGCCACCTTCACCATGGAGCTTTTAAGATACTGCAGCAGATTTCTACTGGGCCTCCTAAGGGTACTCTTGCGTAGTCAGATCAGTGCAAAGGATGTACCTTGGGAAAATTTGTGAAAGCCACCTTTCACGAGAAGGATAGTTGCACCACGACGATCCTTGAGAGAATTCACACAGACGTGTGTGGACCTCTCTCAGTAGGTTCGATAGCAAAGAACATGTACTATGTGATATTTGTTGATGATTTTTCTCATAAGTTTTGGATCTTCTTCATGCAGAAGAAGAGCGAGACATACTCAAAGTTCTGTGAGTTCAAGGCACTAGTTGAGAAAGAATCGGGGAAGCAGGTGAAGGCTCTTAGGAGTGACAATGGTGGTGAATTCATCTCTCGCGAATTCAAGGACTTTTGTAGTGCAGAATGAATTCGAAGAGATCATAGCACCTCATAACACACGCGTAACGAGGTTGCTAAGCGGAAGAATAGGAACGATCGTGGGTGCTACATGGGCGATGTTGTATGATTAGGGCCTCGCCCATTCACTTGTGGGGCTGACGAGGTACGTAACATCGCAATATTAGTGCAGAACCGTTGTCCTCACAGGATACTTGGCATGAGTACACCCAAGGAGGCATTTTCTGGTAAGAAGCCTGATATTTCCCATTTGAGGATTTTTGGTTCACCTGCTTACATTCATGTGACGAAGGATGCCAGGAAGAAGCTGGAGCCGACCGCAGAGGTTGGGATATTTGTGGGGTACACTGATATGCCCCACAACTATCGTGTGTATTTTCCAGACAGTCGCAAGACTGTTGTGCGACAGGATATCAAATTTCAAGAGGAGAAAGCCATGAAGTGTTCGCTTGAGAGGGAGCTACACTTGCATGCAGAGGAGGAGCTATTAGTTCCTAAGGATGAGCCTCAGGATGTGGATCAACCACAAGAGGAGGTTCATGGAGTGGAAGAGACCACTCATGCAGCGCCAACCATCAGAGGCCGGAAGTGCACTACAGAAGCTGAGCGACTGATTCAGGATGCAGAGAAAATTGTAGGAGCACCTACATCATAGCACAAACAGAGACAGTCACCTGACCAATATAATGGATACATGGCTCTTATGAGCAAGTGTATCATGACAAAGCCATCCTCTTTCGAGGAAGCTGTGGAGGACCCCGCATGGTTAGATTCCATGGTGGAAGAGTATGATTCGATTGTTAGAAACAATGCATGGGAGATTGTCCCAAGGCTGGAAGGGAAATCAGTGGTAGGTTCGAGATGGATCTACAAAGTGAAGCAAGCAGCTGACGGGAGCATCGAGAAGTACAAGGCAAGATTTGTTGCCTGGGGCTTCTCACGTATTGAGGGGATCGACAGGAGGACCTTTGCACTGCCGCAAGGTATTCTTCCATACGGAGCATCCTAGCTCTCTCAGCACAGATGGGGTGGCACATTCATCAGATGGATGTGAAGACTGCGTTCCTCAACAGAGTGATTGAGGAGGAGGTGTACATAGAGCAACCCGAAGGTTTCGAGATCTTCAGCAGCGAGTCGCATGTGTGTAGGCTCAAGAGAGCATTGTATGGGTTGAAACAAGCACCTCGTGCTTGGTACACACGGATAGACAGTTATTTCACCGGACTTGGATTCTCCAAGAGTGAGGCGGATCCTAACCTATACCATATTGTGGTGGAGGGTAAGTTGCTGATCATTGTACTTTATGTAGATGATTTGATTTTGATAGGTGATGAGCTGTTGATACTCTCATGCAAGGAGGATCTTGCAAAAGAGTTTGAGATGAAGGACTTGGGCCTCCTTCATTATTTCCTGGGATTGGAAATTTGGCAACGCAGTGATGGACTGTTTATTTCTCAGGGTAAGTATGCCCGGGAGATACTGGAGAAGTTCAACATGCATGGCTGCAAGCCTATTGATACTCCTCTTCCTGGTGGTTGGAGGAAGAAGGATGCTACTTCAGCGGAGGTAGTGGATGCCACTGTTTATCGACAGTTGGTGGGGTCGCTTATGTATCTGGTCAATACATGACCCGATATATGCTATGCAGTTAACCAGCTTTCACAAGCTATGGTTAAGCCTACCAAGCTCTTTTGGAAGGCGGGGAAGCATGTATTGCGTTATCTCAGAGGCACATCGGGATATGGATTGTGGTACAGACAGTCGGATGAGGTGAAGCTGTGTGGCTTCACGGATGCAGATTGGGTAGGGAGCCCAACGAACAGAAAGAGCACATCTGGAGGGATTTTCAGTATCGGGTCGACAACAGTTTCTTGGTACAGCAGGAAGCAGAGATCCGTGGCACTCAGTTCAGCAGAGGCTGAGTATATGGCAGCGAGTTTGGCTGCATGCAAGGCTATATGGATGAGGAAGATCCTGGTCGGGTTGTTCGGTTCACACTTAGAGCCTACTGTGATTTATTGTGATAATCAGAGTTGCATCAAACTCTTGGTTAATCCAGTATTTCATGATAGATCTAAACACATTGATATCTGGTATCATCATATCAGAGATTGTGTGCAGCGGAGATTCATGTTACTTTCATACTTTCCTACGGAGGATCAGGATGCTGATATCTTGACGAAGGCGCTCACCAAGAGAAAATTCGAATACCACAGAGGTAGGATAGGGGTTGCAGATAATCCATATCTTTTTGAGAGAGAGTGTTGAGATTGCAACAAGATGATGAGCTTAGTGGAAAGGAATTGCCTTCACTAAGTGGGCCCGCAGGGTATTTTTGGCGCAAAGTCTATTTTTAGACTATGTCTATTTTTAGACATATGGATCATGTTCTATGTGTTGCAGGATGCTATTTGTGGATGGTTGGTCAAGTCGGGAAAAATAGATGGACTTCTATTTTTAGACATACTGGGCGGAATCTATTTTTAGATTGCCAATCTAAAAATAGATATGTCGAATATTATTAACTCTTAATAATATTTGGACTCTAAACATTATCTTATCCTCTTGGAGCACTTCAGTTTGATGCCTGGATGTGGCACATGCAGCTGACAAAAGGAATTACGCTATTCCTAGGGTTTAGTGGAGCTATTGCATGGTTGACTTCAATTAGAACTCATGTGACAGGGTTTGGTGGAGTTGATGAGACAGTTAATGGAGTTGTGTTCAGTTTAACTTATTTGAGCTAGTTGTATCTAGTCTAACTGATTGATACAATTAGTGAGAGTGGTGTGAATTAATTGTTAATTAATTCACTAATTATTAACTCATAAATCAACTAAAGAATACATCAGTTAACTGCAGTGCATGGACAGTTTCAGTGGAGACCAGTGAAGAGGTAAGTGAAAGAGCAAGTGTGACTATCAATTATAACTATACTGGTGCATGAGATTTGCACACAGATTGATGGAGAAGCCAATGAGGATTGCGTAGTACATACTAGTGGGATTTGAACCTGGATCTGGTAATTATCCATATTGGATTGCGCAGTAGAGGCTGGCTAACAGGTGGAGCAGATTGGAGCATGTGTTTTGTATGATATGAGCTTGTGTAGTGTGTAACAATTGGAGATTGTACTGAGAGATTGTGAGGAGTTTGTACAATGATTGTTACATGATCTCTATCATTATAATATACAGATAGTTGGGGGTTTTCAGCTTTAAGCTTTCCCATAAATACTGTGTTTATATGTGTGATTGTTTATGGTTTTAATGTGCGCATGTGATTGTTTATATTTCCGCAAATTGATGATCAATAGTAGAAGAGGTTATGTATTATGCATGAAGCTCAAATAGTGTGTGATCAGGATAATCTCGGTGAATAATTTAAAATTTATTCAAATTTCTACATTAGTCTCATGGATTAGTGCAACGATGCACCTTTGAACAAATTCTTTAGCATCCACAAGTTGGTTTGCAGAAGGGTTCATTTGATATCTTCGAAGTGCTCGTTTTATGCATACCCCTACATCGTCATGTTCTCCTTTTCCATGATTAGTCTCAAAGAAATTCCAAAAATGTTTAATGCAGGTTTCCTTATGAAGACAAGACAAACAAAAGAATGATCGTGGAGATTTGAAATGACCTGCGCATCCATCTGACCATATCCAATGTTCATTAAATTTTATTCCACAACTTTTCAAGGAGTCATAAATCTTTCCAAAACAGTGTTGTACAAAATATGTATCATGTGTACGATCGTCACTGATACAAAAGTGATATTCGTTAATAACATGCCAATTTTCATTGGTGCTTTCTATATGATTGGCGTTTTGTTTAGCATGTCTATATAGAATATGGACGAGCATGGAGACTTGGTCAGAATGATATTATTCACTCTGAATTTATTTTTGTGGAACAAATGTGTAGTTTTCTGTAAAATAAATCATTGACAAAATGGTCCTTAGTGGAAAAACTTCACAGGATTTTTTGAATTTCAATTCTTGCCATCGAGCTCTATGGGAATGCTTGGTGTATTTATAAATTTTTGCCTCAAACTTTCTCAAAAAATCTATCACAAAAAATTCTTCTTTTTGTAATTCAATTCTTTTAGCACTATTTGAACCTTGAATCGATGTATGGATATATTCATATCTCTTCCATTTCACTTTCATGTTAGAAAATGATTGATCATTTATATCAGTAAGATATTTGTTTTGAAATTTATTCAAATTTCCACAATCATCGCATTTTTTACCACTAACACATTTCTTTTTGTAAAATAATTCATCGCTTGAGATATGAAATCACTGATAGTGGAAGGAGGAGGTGAATACTTCCAAAATGTTCTACCAAAATTAAGGAATGTGTCATAATATAATTGAGATTCCACATGATAGCAACAACAACAAGTGTCGTGTACGGTGATAGGTTTTACATACCATGGTTTTTGTTGAACAAAAGCATTGATTGAGATATCAATTTCACGATTCTCTTCTTTGAACTTGTTGAACAACTCTACCCGAGTGGTGTCCAAGAAATGTTTTTCATGTTCTTTATATTGATTTCACGCTATTCTTTTTCACATCACATCCCTTGCATTTGGCGAAACATGTGAATTTTTCTTCCAATATTCATATATTGTTTTTTTAACATTTTCTCCAAGTCTATCTTTGTATGGTTGCCTACAAATAGCTCTCCAACAAGCAAGTTCATCATTTACATCTATCTACAATCGAAATTTTTGATGTTTGTGCAAAGTTTTTCGTGAGTTTCCTAATGCTCGTGCCATAGATTTTACCAAGCGATTTTCTTTAGCACTTGATGAAACCACTGCCATATGTATTTCTCTACGTACAACTGAAACATTTTTTTGTCTAGATCTTCTAATTGAATTTATAGCACTATTTATATTTTGTATCACATTTTCCTTCAATTTTTTAATCTTTTGTTGATTTTCGAATACCCAATAAAGTCGTAGCTTATTTTAATTTCCTTAATGATAGGAGACCTTTCAACATTTGGGCTTAAACTGTGACATTTTCCTTTATGAATTACGTATCAAAAATGCGTTTAACACGATATCGTATAACATGATCAGCTCTCTTATCTCCATATGTGTGAGTGTCAACATTTTCTAACATCTCATCATCGACATTGATTTCATCTGTACATATTCGAATTAATAGTACATAATAAGTTTACATGTTCAATAAATAACTAAATTAATAAATATGTATAATTTCAATAATATGTGCATGTGTTCAATATATATATATATATACCTTATGATTCAATTTCTTTCAACATTTTCACCATCTTCAATCATTGGTTCAATATCTCTTTCACTTTCTCTTTCAAAATTTTGTATCTCATCATCAAAGTTTTGAGGAATATCTCTCTTTGCTTACATTGCAAAATATTTTTCAAATTAGTTTATTAAATAAAAATTAAGCTTCACATTTTACACTAGGAAAATTTTAAATATAAAATTCATAATATTTACATTTACATACCTGCTTCAACTTCTAGTTTAGGTTGACTTTCCCTTTCAATATTTGAGAGTGCTTCTCCCTTTATTTTGCGAGATTCTCTCCCCTCTTCTCTACATTCCTCAGGGTATCTTGTTCGATCATATTTTCTCGTGCAGCTCCTTCGATTTCCCATGATAATAGAGTATGGAGTTCAAAAAATTTCCTAAATTTAGACAAAAACTCAATTAAAAAAAACATCACAAAAGATTTAATTTAAAAAAAAAAATCATTTTAAAATTTTTGCAAAAAATTCATACTTCAATCCAAAACACTTAATTTAAAAAATCCGAGAAAAAAATGTCTTATAAAAATGAAATGAAGCTCAAAATATTTCCTTCCAAGTCCTGCAAAAAAATTTCATTTAAAAAGTTAGACAAAAACTCATTTTAAATAATCATTATAAAATATTTACTTCAACCCAAAAACGTACTCTAAAAAAATGTCACTTCAAAAAATACCTCCAAAAAATGTGTATTGAAAATTAATTCCAACTTCTTAAAAAATGCCACTTTAAAAAATACTTAAAAAAAGCCTCTAAAAAAATATCACTTTTAAAAATAGCTCCAAAAAATTTCCTTTGAATATTAAACCTAAAAAGAGTCCTTTCGAAATTAAGTCCAAAAAATGTCTTTTGGAAATTAAGCCCAAAAACCTCTAAAAACAAAAACATACAAAAAAATGTCCTTTGAAAATTAAGCCCAAAACCTCTAAAAACAATGAAAATTAAGCCCAAAACTTCTAAAAACAAAATACCTTAAAACCAAAATCAGACTAAATGAAGAAATGTGCTAAATTATGCAAAAATAATGAATGCTTTTATGTCAATTTATATTGCGGCGAAACATTTTTTTTGGAGGGGCTTCGTTGTATTTTTCGGCTGATGAAAATTCAAGTCAAAGTTCGGCTGAGCTTTTATAAGAAAGTTGGTCGAACTTTTGTGTTGTTAGACTTGACGGGCCGTTAACGCAAAAAAACAATTCAGCCGAACTAACATGTCTGCAATTATGCAGAGTCAAGCTCTGAATACATATTTTCAACTTTGGATTGATTAAACTCCATGAAACATTCTGAATTAATTGTCGGAACCAAGACAAGCATTTTCAGAATTCAATATACTTTAAGGAAATATAGCTTTTATGGAATTTCATAAATATTTGCTAATTTTAATTAATTTTTTAATAAAATGGGTGCAAACAATTTCCAAAGGTCATTATGATTCAGTGAAATCAAATTCTGAATCTTACAAAATACACTGTAAAAAAATTGAAAAAATTATGGTGCATTACATTGGTCCATCGTCTGTAATGGGTAGTTTTTATATTTTTAGTTTATAACTTATATGTTGAGAAATTTCGTGCGTCACGAAACATATTCAAAATATGCATTTTCTTCATATTGGACTAGTTCAAAATTTTTTAGTAATTACGATATGCATCAGTTGATTTTGTAAATATAATGAAACCGAAGTAGACTCTGTCTAGATTGTTGTAACACATTTTGTTTCTCAAAAACACAAATTTTTCAAAGAATACACCAACATGTATTAACATGAATTTTTATGAATCCTTTGATTGTTAAAAAACACACACTCAAAGAAACGCTAAGTTAACATAACAAATGTGTATTAAAAAATTCCAAAAAATAAGTAATAGAAAGCTAATAAAATTTTTGACAACTTTTTTTTTATCGCAAAATGAAATTCTAAACAGAAAAATTGTTTTGGCTTGCAAAAAGTTGAAGAACTGAAAAAAAATTAAATTTTTTTCTCAAAAAAGGGCAAAAAGTGTAACCCAACTTCACATTTTTTTCTTAAATATTGATATTATCCTTTTCTTCTTGATATGCCCTTATATCTTGAGGGTTTGAGGATTGGTAATTCTTTCCAATTCATTACAATATATGGTAGGATTCATTTATTATTTCTCTAGGGTTGGCTCCTCGTGTATATCCTCTTATTTTGAAGTTTCTTGTTCCTTTTCTTCCTCCTCTTCACAATCTATGTAAAATAATTTGTTCTTAGCACGCTTATGACCTTTAATGTATTTTCTATCACAATTGTCGCAAATTCATTTTGATATTTTTTCTTCAAATTTTTGTGGTGTCAACCTTGTATGTTGTGGAAGGCTAGGAGTGGAAACACTTCCATCTTTATAGTTGTGAGTAGTACGCTTCTTTGTTTCCATAAGTTTGCTTTCAATTTTTTTGGCCAACCTGAATGAGTTCTCCAATGAATCAGGTTCCCAAAGGTGAACCTTGAAATGTTGCATGTTATCCTTTAAATTCCCTACGAAGACATAAGTCCTATGCTCTTATGGAATATCATTTACCATTATATTCAACTTTTGGAAGTGTTCAATGTGCTCCGCCATTGATCCCTTTTTTTATAGATTTATCAATTGGCTAAAGAAGGTGTTTCTGTTTGTATCCTCATCATGTGCTATCATTTCCTCAATGAAAATTCACCGAGTGACAAGTGATTTAAGAGAACAAAACCATCGATAGCATAAAAAATGATTTGGTTCCAATATAAAGTTTCAATGCATACATTTTGTGTGTGTTGCACATTATGGAGATCAAAATATTGCTTCATCTGTAGTATCCATGTTATTGGATCCTTGCCATCAAACTTCCTCACATCGATCTTTGGAATATGGTGGATCTTCAATCCAACGTTAGAGTCTATGAAATCATGATTAACATTTATTTCGTTCTCATAATGAGTTTCATCTAATACCTTTTCGCCATTAGGAAGCATTTCTTGTAGCAACTTCGTCAAATATGATTTTAAACCATTGTTCAAATCTTCCACGTGTCCTTTCATTTTTTCTTTTATACCATCCATATTAGTTTTCATATCACCCTTAATAATTTCCATGTTTGATTTTAAACTATTCATGTTGCCTTTTAAATCATCCATGTCCCCTTTTAGTTCATGTTTGGGTTTTCTTTGTGAGAGAAAAATTTGTTGCACTTGATCTCATAATTTTGATGCTGCAATTCTTCCTCTTCATGCGACACAGTAGAGATTTATGATGGATTAATGAGTGTGGAATTATTTTTTTTGGGAGGAATTTTATAACCCAATACTGATATCTACTCTTCAATATGCCTTTGGATTCATTTCAGACTAATTTTTCAAACAAAAGTTATGCAATTTAAAAAACGAAATACACACATTTTTCTTGCTTTTAGGAGCTCGAACTTGAAACAATTGTAACCATCTAATTTTGGATCTCCAAGGTCTGAAATGTGGTCTTTTTGTATCCCTCTAAATCAAATTTCCAACCCCACAAGTAAGCCTGAGATTAGAGTATTCAACAAAGAGTACGCCTGATCTCTCACGATGGCTTGATTGTAACTTGTACGAAGTGCCACATGTCACCGTTTCTACCTTCGGCCCTAAATTTTTTACAAGAAACACTATATTTTGTGTACTTCCAACCACTTTTTACATAATTCAAATCCGATGATTCAAAATAAAGTTGTGATTATTTTCCCTAGGTCACATGTTTGAGGCTGAATTTTGGAGCTTGCCAAAACTCTAACTTCCTCAGATCATATCGCCAAAAATATAGTGAACCAACATCTAAAATTTTTACAATAAGCTAACCACGTTTTTAGCTCCACGTGGTCGAAATTTCAGCTTCTGAAGCCTTGTAGAATTTTTTTTATAGAGTTTCCAAGATGTCTTATTTGAAGAAGTGAAACTGTATAATCCAAAGCTCTGATACTAAATGTTATGCAACCATCTAAAAAAAAAATAGAAATAATAGATCAACGACTTAAAAAATATCCTCTTCGAGGGGGAAACCTCCTTTAAATTACATAAATGAACAATTCTAGGATGATTCAACTGAAAAAACCTCCTTTCTATATATAGGAGTCTATGGGGCCATAATATAATTATATCTGACATAACAATAATAATGTAAGGGAACAACAATAACAATAGTGGGATTTTGTGGGGCACAAGAATAACAATATGGGAACTACATGGGAACAACAATAACTATAAGGGGCTACATTAGTATTATAGGGACCTAACACAATGTCAGAAAACAACATGTATAGGTGTATTAATTTCCATCAGAAGCATCGTGGAACATAAAAATCATAGTTTTTCTAAAGGTCCATTTAAAAAATTAAAACATGCAAGTGCGCCAAAGAATTTTTGTACAAACCGTGTTGTTTTTTCTTCGATAGATTTATGGATATGCCAAAGTGACAACTTAGAAACTCGTGGATCACATCACATTGAATGGGCCAAAATTATCGGATAGGTCAAGATCAATTACCCATTTTCGAGTCTCTCTAGCCTTGATTAGGAAGTGATGGAGCCTTCAAAGGAATCCTCATGTCTCCTTCCAATCCCCTATCTCATTAATGGGCCAATGAGTATCCATGAGATGATTTTGAATCTATAAATACAAGGAGAATGAGAGCCACAAACCAGAAATGATAAAAACATTATGTTGCCAAAAATTTCTTAAGAAATTAGTATCCCCTTTCCCAAATATCTCACTATTTGTTAGTGTTCAATAGCTTCTTTGAGAGAGAGGTGCTTTGCAATAGGATTAGATAAAGGAAACTCCTCGCTAAGAGTTAGAGAGAACCATTGCTCACCATATATATTTTCAAGTGTCTTCAAACTTATCTATTGTATCTCAACCATCAACTAATAAAGGGAATATGTTTTTATTGTCTTGTGTTTAGTTTGTTTTTCTTATTTTCTCCATTGTTTAAGTGTGTATCTCATGCTTTTTTTTTCTCATGGATTACATTTCATTTTTATTTTATGTTTAACCTCTAAAAATTCTTATTATGGGCTTCATTTTAGTTCATAACTAAACTACAAAGAAATACTATATTTCGGATACCCTTGGTCTAAATTCACTAGAATTACTTTCATGCATGGTTAATTAGTTAATTTTATGAGAAATATTTTCTTTCAGGTTATCTTATCCTTTGGAGATGATATTTGCAATGGTTAAACCTTAGTTGAATATTATTTTCACTTTAAATTTAGTTCAATTCCTTTACTATTATATATTTGTTGTTGATTATGCACTATTTATTTTTTCCCGCAAAATGCAGCTACAAGAAACCCTAGAACCTTGCATTTTTCTAGGTTAACCCCACAAAAATTTACTATGATGCCTTGGATAGTTGTAATTGGCCATCTTCCAACTTCTCCTTAGCTTCGTATCCCTCCAACGTGTAATGTTCCAATTTTTTCAATAAAGTATTTGGAACATTAATTTTTCTTTTATGATAATAAAAGGAATAAAATGGGTAAGGGAGCCCATGTAGTAGCATAATAAAACTCTCCTAAGGTGCATGAGTCACTTAAGTGGCTAAATTTGGCATTCCCTAGTGTGAAAAGGGCCAAAGGAAAGTTAGCTAGACCATGGTTGACCAAGTCAACAACGTGGCTTAAAGGAGAAGCTTGTTCATGAAGACTTCGCAGTTGGAAAGGAGGGAAATTTGAAATGAGAGAAACCCTAAGGTCAGTGGGGTCCATGGCAAGGAAAGCCTTCCTTACATAAAAATGTGAAGGAGAGCCATTGTTCGTTTTTCATGTTGAGAATTCGATTTTGTAGCTCTCTTCAGTTGTTCAACTGAGATAGCTTGTGTTGCTTAGCACAAGGGAGATTTCTATTTAGAAGTCTTCTCTCCTTCATTGGGAAGCCTTGGAGGAGCTGTTCTTCATCTTCCTCACATCCAGGCTTGAGGCCAAAGCCATCTCTTTCAGCTACAACGTTTCTGTTGGGCAGATTCATTAGAGTTGCTGGAGGTAGCAGTGAGGGATCTTCATCCCACCATTTCCTGAGCTAGTTTTGAAGAGGAGGAGTTCTTCTTTCTCTAAGAAATCAGCAACGGACATTTCCAGAGCTTTATTGTAGATTTTGGCATAGGGCCAAGTTTTTCATCTTAGCCCTAGCGCAGTTACTCCCTCTTACAGCGTTATTTTCAGAGGGCATTTGTAGGAGGATTCACCATGGGGATTGGAGAGTGTAATCTTCAGTGAAAGGGGAAACCTTTCACTTATAAGATCATTGGAGGAGGTTTCTATATTTTTTGCAACATTCTTTCCCTTCTCCATTCATGTATTATTATTGAGCTGCAGTAGCTACCCAGCTACTCTGGCATTTTTTTAATTTATCATTCTGTACATGTATTGCAGCCAATCCTTCTAAAGATTGTTAGTTAGTTGTTTTCAAGGGTTAAGAGCTTTCTACCCCTCATTTCTTGAGCTGATATTGTTATATCCTTGTATTTACATCTATTTGCAGTCATTTTCCTTTATATACTGTGCAGTTATAGAGTGCTGGGTTATGTAGCAGCTTGTTTCTCTATTGCATGTACATTTTCCTTGGAGGATGATTTAAGCTCACCTTTAGAGGCATATTCCTCAAGGAGTTTGTATATATTTTGCTGCTATAGATTATAAATCAGATTTATGCTCTTCTCACATTTTATGAGTAAATATATTTCATTGTTGCTGCTGCTTGTTAAAGTTTAGATGTTGCTGTAGCTCATCCTTTGAGAAAAATCTTCCTGAAGGAAGAAATATTTGCATAGCTATAGGAAGAGTTTGGGTAAGGGCCAAGAAGCCTCCAGTTCTCATCCTCTCTTTAGAGGTGAAATAACTAGTAAAATCCCTCTCTGTCCATCTCTAACATAGCCTTGTTAATATTTCCGACAAAGGAACACTTCAGTGGAGAAAATTTTTGTTGATTTCCATTTCGGGACACTACAGTGGTATCAGAGCTTCGAACTTGGCTCAGCCTATGAAGTTCGAATTTCAGAGAAGAAGAGGCCAGAATGATGAAGAAGATGAGATTAATATCATCAATTTTTAGATCCAGCAACAACCTCTCCAAGGAGGTTGAGGAGACAGAAAAAGGAGAAGAGGAAGGACCATGCACTTCCTATTCTCATAGAGAAGCAGAGCACAACCATGAAGATCACTTGGAATTCGAGGTTATAAGTGGGTACCTTGCTGAATAGAGAACAAAACCTAGAGTCTTCCAAGAGACTCTATCTTTCCCTCACTATATTCAGCGGAAGGAGGAAAGAGGACCCTATAGTCATGGGATGATGAAAGGCAATAGATTTCTGTTGTCTACTTTTGATGGGTCACTCGCATGTGCAGCAGAGGCTTGGGTGAAGAAGCTAGAGGCTTTCTTCCTGCTACATCCTGTAGTAGATAGAGAGGCTGTAGAAATTGCAGCACTGCACCTTGAGGGAGAGGAAAATATTTGGTGGTTCAGCCATGGGAGGCATGCAAGGGTTTCTACTCTTGCTGATTTTTCTCAGATATTGATTAGAAGATTTGGCCAAAGGAGGGAGGAGACCTCACCACCAGTAGAGAGGGCACATGCCAGCGCTATCACATTCATGGAGGAGCAGCCTCCATCTTCAGCAGCTGGGGTAGCCAACACATTTGGGGAAGAGACTCTTGCAGCCACACAAGACTCTTCCAAAATTTACCAAGGTATGCATGAGTTTTCATTTCCTGCTGATTCCATACATGCCATGAGGGATTGCATACCATGACAAGCTATTTTTCTAGAGCAGAAGACTTCTACTGCGTTGTGCCATTATTCTCATACTCCATTGATGAGTCATGTACCACATAGGAGGTTGGGGTTTGAGACATGCATCATTAAGGAGATTTCATTTCAATGTCCCATGACATGCGAAGGTGATGATCTGTTTTGGGATGATGGCAGCTCTTGTTGGGGAGGTGCCAATTTGCATAAAGATGAGAAGCATCCACTAGGAGCTGAGTGGATGTGGATGGGAGGCAAGAGGATGGTGAGCCTCTTGCAGACCTATGATACAGGGTAGCAAGAAGCCATGCTGCGTTGGTTGCTCTTGAGAGAGTTTGGCCAACATGTGATCTACTCCTTTTCATGGGGTTTGAGAAGGAAGAGGAGTGGTAGGATACTTGCACCAAAGAGCCGAGCCTTCTAGATGAAGTGTGCCTAGCGGAAATGTGGATGATCCATAACCCACAGGTCCCAGGATCATTTCACAATTATTGCTCTTGATGAAAAAGGAGGAGACCATGGGTGCATCATGATGGGATGGAATTTCCCTTACCACTCATTATGTTCCCATTTCAGATTGAGGATGGTGGAAGTATGGAGGAGCAGCAAACATTCTTGTTGCTCAGGCTTTGTTTGGATGTTGTGGGAGCAAGAGGATTTCTCTTTGAAATTATATGCCCAGGAAGCACCTTCTTCATGTGAGGTGCTCTACATTTTCAGTAACATGATGGGAGGAATATTTGACAAGATTCATGTCAAATAGGGGAGCTTTGAGATGACAATGGCCCTACTCCAAAGGTCAGCAGCGTTGTCACTTGAGAGCTTGGATTACTTGTTGGAGTGTCCTTCAAACCACTTTACAAGTGATGTATCTTGGAGGCTTGTAGGAGAGGAGGATGAGGAAGTAATGGATGGCAGCATCCCTTGCTATGTCTTGATCTTCTTGGCTTGGGCTCACAAGCACAAGAGGAGTCACCTACATGTAGCAATCATGAATTCTTCCTTCATGCATTTTCATGCATATTCTTCATTGATGGAGGAGTCCAATTGGGAGGGCATCTTAATGGTTTCATATCAGAATATGGATAGATGCATAGCCCAAAAGATGAAGAGAGGGTTGGCACAACCACTTCCCTACTATGTTGCAGTAAGGGAGAATTTCTATCCCATTTCTGCTCAAAGACCAAAGTACATGATGAGGGAGGTAACCATTTTCTTTATGTTTGGCACTCTCTTATTCTTATGAGAAGCATATTATATCAAGGAGGATCTTTCCTTCTTGTACACTATGTTTGATTATGCTCATGGTCTATTGTAGCAAAGATGATGGCTATCTTAACAGTGGATTGTGGGGGAGAGCCACATGGATTTTGATGTGCACCTTTGGCATCGAGGTATGCTTTCATGCATACATATTTTAAGATGATTGTGGAAGCTAACAAGTGGCTGGGAGAGCACTTGTTAATTTCTATTTTGATGCAGGCAAGGAGTGCACTGCGCAAGTCCCATTGGTGGGACAATGATCCACTTTCTTATTGTCATGTGACAACTTGCTTCTATTGGGTTTTGCTTCCATGCATTGCAAATTTTTCTTGGTACACGGGGGGCTTTATTTGGAGAGTGGGACATGAGTTGAAGAGGCCCATTCAGAGTATTATTCTCCTCACTTTGCATGGTGTCTATTTCAGGGGAAACAATGGGCAGCCCATTATTGCCAGGCTTCACCTATTTCCTTCATGTGGGAGGAGCTATTTAGAGAGTCTGAAATTTTGGAGGAGGCATTTCATGATTTACATGTTTGATGGCGTGGCTTGGGTCTTTCTTGAAGACCATTTCACATCAATCATATGTCAGCAGCAGCCCCATGTGTATCATGAGGAGGGAGGAACTCATAGGGAGGATGTGCCCTTTGGGAGGAGAGACCTCCATACTTTTTGCAGCACATGCTCCAAGGGGAG
This sequence comes from Pinus albicaulis, assembly GCA_034641835.2. NCBI lineage: Eukaryota > Viridiplantae > Streptophyta > Pinopsida > Pinales > Pinaceae > Pinus > Pinus albicaulis. The sequence continues at coordinate 679,664,270 of CM076570.1, forward strand.
TATGGTAGATGATATGGCCACCATGTTCAGACATTGGTTTCTCTTGGAGGTGAGCCATATGATTGGTTGGATACCATATGATGATGAATTCCAACTCATCACATATGAGATGATTTTGGGCCAACATGATTTACAGTGTTGGAGGAGAGATCCTTGGAGATATATTCTTCATCTTGCCATATGAGGGAAAGTATTTTGCAGCCCAGGATCAACCTAAATTCTCCATTCATCATAAGTGGAGAAGAGGATAGCTTGGGGTAGGCTATGCAACTTACCATGTTCAGAATTTCAGCCCACCTTTTCTACATGAGCACAAGGTGGAGAAGTATTTTCAGGAGTTACCTAGTTGGAGGGTGACTCATTTTGCTTGGTTGATTGCTTGGGGATGGAGGATCTACATGAGCATATTTCAGACTCCATGCCTTAAGTGGAGGATATTTTCAGTTCATCCTTGCTCTTGCTTGAGGAAAAGCAAGTTTTGGGAGGGGAGGACTGTAATGTTCCAAATTTTTCAATAAAGTATTTGGAACATTAATTTTGATTTTATGATAATAAAAGGAATAAAATGGGTAAGGGAGCCCATGTAGCAGCATAATAAAACTCTCCTAAGGTGCATGAGTCACTTAAGTGGCTAAATTTGTCATTCCCTAGTGTGAAAAGGGCCAAAGGAAAGTTAGCTAGACCATGGTTGACCAAGTCAACAACGTGGCTTAAAGGAGAAGCTTGCTCATGAAGACTGCGTAGTTGGAAAGGAGGGAAATTTGAAATGAGAGAAACCCTAAGGTTAGTGGGGTCCATGGCAAGGAAAGCATTCCTTACATAAAAAGGTGAAGGAGAGCCATTGTTCATTTTTCATGTTGAGAATTCGATTTTGCAGCTCTCTTCAGTTGTTCAACTGAGATAGCTTGTGCTGCTTAGCACAAGGGAGATTTCTGTTTAGAAGTATTCTCTCCTTCATTGGGAAGCCTTGGAGGAGTTTTTCTTCATCTTCCTCACATCCAGGCTTGAGGCCAAATCCATCTTTTTTAGCTACAACGTTTCTATTGGGAAGATTCATTAGAGTTGCTGGAGGTAGCAGTGAGGGATCTTCACCCCACCATTTCCTGAGCTAGTTTTGAAGAGGAGGAGTTCTTCTTTCTCTAAGAAATCAGCAATGGACATTTCCGAAGCTTTATTGTAGATTTTGGCATAGGTCCAAGTGTTTCATCTCAGCCCCAGCGCAGTTACTCCCTCTTACAACGTTATTTTCAGAGGGCATTTGCAGGAGGATTCACCATGGGGATTGGAGAGTGTAATCTTCAGTGAAAGGGGCAGCCTTTCACTTAGAATATCATTGGAGGAGGTTGCTATATTGTTTGTAGCATTCTTTCCCTTCTCCATTCATGTATTATTATTGAGCTGCAGTAGCTGCCTAGATACTCCGGCATTTTTGTAATTTATCATTCTGTACATGTATTGCTGCCAATCCTTCTAAGGATTGTTAGTTAGTTGTTTTCAGGGGTTGAGAGCTTGCTCCCCCTCATTTCTTGAGCTGATATTGTTATATCCTTGTTTTTAAATCTATTTGCAGTCATTTTCCTTTATAGACTGCGCAGTTATAGAGTGCTGGGTTATGTAGCAACTTGTTTCTCTATTGCATGTACATTTTCCTTGGAGGTTGATTTAAGCTCACCTTGAGAGGCATATTCCTCAAGGAGTTTGTATATCTTTTGTTGCTGCAGATTATAAATCAGATTTATGCTCTTCTCACATTTTATGAGTAAATATATTTCATTGTTGTTGCTGCTTGTTAAAGTTCAGATTTTGTTGTAGCTCATCCTTTGAGCAAAATCTTCCTGAAGGAAGAAATATTTGCATAGTTATAGGCAGAGTTTGAGTAAGGGCCAGGAAGCCTCCAGTTCTCATCCTCTCTTTAGAGGTGAAATAACTGGTAAAAGCCCTCTCATTCCATCTCTGACATAGCCTTGTTAATATTTCCGACAAAGGAACACTTCAGTTGAGAAAAATTCTGCTGATTTCCATTTCGGGACATTACACAACGTCACATTTAACATGTTCACCTGGTCGCTAGACAATCTCCTATAGAAAAATATGGACACTTATAGTAGTTTGCAACTCGCATTTTAAACTCACTCAGATTTGCACTAAACTCACGATTTTCCATCCTTAATGTATTACAATTCTCTTAGAACCTTGAGAATGGAACTCTGAGGTAGAGATTCCTTATAGATGCCTTTATTTGGTTTGTTGTAGAAACTACTTCTTTTATGCAAAATTAGGGTTTACTATTTGAAATATTTCATTTAAGCAATGTTTTTTATTTCCCTAAAATATATAATTGGTGTGTTTCATTTCATTGCATATAGTGTATTGTTCCTTCATTTATTACAAATAACATAGGTTTTCATGTTATTTTATTTCCTCCAACTTTAGTTTTCCTATAGCATAGATTAGTCAACTTGGTTTCTGTACATCTAAATTTCATTCAAAAATTTCCACGTACATAGAAGTCAATAAAAATAAGAGATATTTCTTATTGCACATATAATACCAGCCCCTCTTAATTTTGTATGAAACTCAAGTTGAAAATTAAAGTTAAGACCCTAATGAAGCGAAATGGTATTGTTGCAATACTAAGGGCCATCACTACACTACACAAATTTACTCATATACCCAACCATAAACAAAAATAAAATGTAATTTTTTTAAAGCAAAGAATCAATCATATTGAAAAAAATCCCTTATTGTTGAAATGTTATGATAGATCTAAATTTCATAAAATGTTTTAAGCTAGGCTCTCAAGTGTATTTTAATGAGTAAAGAAGGGAATAAACTTGTCCTAAATTTTCTCGACACATAAGATGGCAATGAGTGGCATGTTACATGTACACCATTGTATCCCTAATATGTTTTGAATTCGAAATAGGAGGGTTCAAGCCAATGAGGTCTTGGCATATCACCATGATGATGTCAACAAAATTTGAACATGTGAATACTTTGAGTGAATCATAGTAATGAGATATTCTAGGTGTTTCAATCCTCTAGATATTCTATATATAAAATAATCATATTAAACATAATAACACCTCAATTAAAATTAATACAAAATAAAATTGATAATACATTAAAATATATATATATATATATATATATCAGAACATACATATCACATTAAAAGAACATAATATAAGAGAGATGTTGTAGTGATTTTGAATAATTATAAACATTTAAATATCAATTTAATAAAAGATTAAAACATAATTTAGTATGTGTGATGTTGTGTTCTCCACAAAAATCGCATTAATAACAATAATAATAATTATAATAATTGTGTTAGTGTGTTTGGTGCACGTATGTACAAAATCACACCAAATTAAGGGGTGCGGTTTTCCCTCTTAAGTTATTGGTCACATGCATAAGATATATGGAGTCAAGCAAGTTAGTGGAACATGCTAGAACATAAACACACTAAATAGAGAAATAAAATGCATATTCAAACATAAAAATTAAACTAAAACTAAAAAAAATAACACAAAAACTCTAAATAGAGTCAAACAACTTCAATAATCCAAACGGTGGTGCTTACATCCCCTCTTATTGAGTGTTGGTATGAATAAGGATGAAAATTTAACCCACTTTCCAAGGGGTCCTTAGAACTTGGGGTTATAAGTCCCGATGCAAGGATGTATTTACTTCCGAGCTGCCTTGGCGCAAAGTCTCCCTCTCTCTACTATGCTGGACTGGAGTTGTTGGATGGCCAACAACTGAGTCCCCTCTATCTCTGCTCTGGATCACACACTTCTGGTATTGCTTGGGAAAATTCTGGCCAGCATAAAAATGTGCTTTCAAGTTGTTCATATCTTGGTGGCCTTTTATAATTGAATTCAAATCCTCCTTCCCTCTCTTGGTACATTATGGATAGTGACCCAGAGAGGAGGGTGATTCCATTGTGTGCCACATTTATTCCATTGTGTGCTCCCTTGATGTCCTAAGGAGGCTTGGGCGGTTGTCCTTAGGTGGCTTCAAGTGTGGAATCAATGTCTTGGAGTGTGCCTTGTGGTCTTGGAAAGTTACTTCCGCCACTCCCAGGATTGCGTGATTTTTGGGTCAAAAGGCGTGCAAGGGCGCGCTTATCGAAGGATTTTACGTGCAAAAGCATATTTGATTTTTCCTCAGACCTTAGAGATTTTGAAATACTTTTGGATTCTATAATGTATCTTAGCCTTGTAAATCCTTATTCCTGACATTAAATAATGTCACCTATGCTTGTAAGATTTTCCAATGATAACAATTTCCCCCCTAATGTGTGAGTTCTATGAAGAACTATATAGTCGAAATACATTATAGTTTCTTTTCTGTATACTGTGTGTAGAGAGAGAGAGACCCCCGTGTAGCTCGAAATTGTAGACACCCTGCACTGGGTTGAAGAGTGACCATGTCTTGTGGGACCCCTATAAGCAATGGTATAATACAATATATACAATTTTTCTATGAGGCGGGCATGTCCCATGCTCGTAATGCTTTGGCTAGTTAAAAAAATCTATTTGACAGTTACATGTTTTGTCTGTGTCACTAATATGGTAGTGATATGTTAGTTGATGACAACGATTGTTGACACCCTCAGTGGAATTTTATATTTGACAATAGGTGGAATGTGTCACCCATATGTGTAAGCTTGGTATGGTGTTTAAATGCGCATTGCATGCATAGGCATTGGCTGGGACCTCTCGTGTAAGCATTGCTGACATGGACGCTTATAAAGGCATGGGTCTTCGACGAATTTGATCAAAGTGAAATCGTTGTAAGGTACGATACCATCCTGAAATGAAAGCTTGTGTTGTAGTTGAATGTTAGGAGGATCGATGACATTTGTGGGAAATTATGTCTCCCATAGTGCCACCCGAGGATTCTCCTTTTTATGGAGAGGGGCGATCCAAGGTACCGCTTCCTTTTTTAGAAAAGAGGTGTTGAAGTCGACAAAAAAAGAAGCCTCAACTGAACGAGGGGGTCGTTGATATGGAGGACCAGGATCCTGGATGTGATGGGTTTAACATAGGCATGGTGGTGAGGGGTGACTGAAAAATTATGATGGGGATTAATGGCTCAAGTTCGGAGTATGAAAAGCAGATGATGGTAGTCATAACTATTTCAGATGGGGAAATCCCTGGAGTCAGTAGGACTTCCAGGGTGGGTATAAACTAGTTATGAAGGGCATAGTGGCTGTCAGCATGAGGGTGGTATACTCCAACCAAGGGTGGTCAGGGAATGCTTCCATGGGAGAAAAAATGAATGAATGGCTGGGGGGCATAGTGCACCGTTTGCGGTCTTTGTACACTTACCAAAAGAATAAAATAATGGGGTTTGGTTTGTACAAAACACAGAGACGAGTGCCCCAAAACATGAAAGTGTTCATTCATTGATGATGTGAGGAAGTTGTTTTGTTTAGGGTGGGTGCCCCATTGGTTGGTCTCATGTGTGAGGTTGATGAAGCAAATGAAAAAGTATCGCAGATGGGATTATGTTGATGGAGGTATGGTGGGCCAAATGCGAGGCGTGGTAGTGCACTTTTGATCTTATTGTACAACCTGGTTGTCCAGGAAAGGGGTTTTATTTCATATGGTAAATTTTTACCTTATGCATGGTGAGTGAATGGGAATGAGGTGCTTCCTGGACTATAGTGGTATGGCCATGGCGTCACTATTTTTTGTGATATATGGTCTACTTTGGGTGACGAGCACCATGGAGGGGAGGCTCTACCGACCAACAAGAATGGTTATCATGTGTAAGGCGAGGTGATGATAAACACAATCAGATGTGTGGAACCTATAGTTAATTTCTTATAGAGAAATGATGTTAGGATATGCAAAGTTTTTTGGGACTCTATCATGCTAGGGGTAGAATGATACCTGCTCTGGAAATTTCAGTGGATAGAGTTGTGGATGGTTTGCGTACTACCTGAAAAAAAAAAAAAAACTACCTCAAGTGAAATAATATTCTTTATCAAATATTATTGAAAGGCATGTGATTTTTAAAAAGAAGATGAGAGAGGGAATACCTGTTGACGCTGAAAAATTATTTTTCGGGGGCACGAATGTGTGGCATCGCCTTTGTGAATTATGGAGTGTTGATCACAGTGCTACTTTAGGTCCAGTAATTGGGTCTTCTGAGCTCTCATTATGGTCCCCCAAATTTTTTGAAAATGGTGATATATAGGTGAATATGGCCCTAATTCAATTCATCTGTGTTTGTTGAGTATTGAGAGGTCATAGCCTTTTGCAAAGCAGTTCTTTCCATTATAGTCAGCCTGAGCACTAGGGGTTAGTGATATCATGCCTAGGTAAACTCCATGACATCCTGTATTTTAATTTTTTCAGTCTGAGGGTGTCGAGGATCGAGTGGACCTCTTAACCTAGGGGATGCCATCTCGAGGCTTTTTGGATGACCTCGTGGAGGTGTGGCTGGAGACCTTAATGGCCTGGGAGAGGGACTATTGTCCAGTTTTACATCGGGTGGCGGTCTCGGTGTTGACAGTGGCTCCAGTTGTGGTACCAAGAGCGACATTGGGTCTAGGTGCCCCACCTAGGAGAGCACCGCCCTAGAGTCATTTCTGTACATGGGGAAAACACCCATTATGAGGATACTTCCCCTATTTTTGACGACTTGGTTTTGTATCTTTTTGGGCTGACCGATGGGTCAGAGACACTATTTTTGTACTTAGATACATACATTTGATATATATATATATATATATATATATATATGAGAGATATTTTTTTTGCGGCTCTACATGGTGTGTCCCCTGTTTTTGCTTATGGATTATGTTATGCTGATGGATATCTATGTTTTATTTTATTTTATGTATGATGGTTTATTCGAGATGCATTCCAGTTTAGAATATTGTTATTTATGCGATCATCTGTTTGGTTTTGACTCCTTGGTATATGTGTGAATGTAATGTAGTTGAATTGTCTGCTTAATCTTTTTGCACGCAAATATTTCTAAATAGATGTGGATATAGAATTTCAAATGTTTGGTTTAACTGCGACACTACTAGCTGGGAATTGAGGTAGACATGCATATGGCGTATGCCTTGATGGAGGGCGTCGTACATAAGTCCTATGATGACGTCATATTCTACCTGATTGTTTGTTTTTGAACCGATACACATATTGTTTGTGTAGAGTGGTGATCGGTCAGGGTGATAGATAACCTAGGTGGCTGCTGCTAAAATTTGAGACCATCTTGATGCTTCATCAACAAATCTGGAGTAAGGGTCGGATGGGTAATCCATTGTGACACTAGAGCGCGTTTTTTGAAAATTATTTTGGTCAAAAATTTTAAAACGATTGAGTTTGTGCAAATTGACTCTAGGGTAGGGCCTGCTTGGCCCTTATGGATAGAATTTCTTGAGGTAAAGGTCGTTGACGGGGTTGATGAGGTATGTCCCGTCTAGTTCTATCAATATGTATGCCCCCTTGAGGAGGAAATGTCTTATGATGTAGGGTTCTTTCCACAAGGTTTAGAACTTTCCTGGCCCTAGGGCTTCTTTGTGACATCATAGTGGAGGACTAGTTCTCCCTTGGTGAATGAGCGAGGGTTGATGTGGTGGTCGAACGATGCTTTTACCCATTTTTTGTGGGCCCCATTATGTTGAAGCGACTATTGTCGGATTTCTTCGACGAGCTCTAGTTGTACTAGATGTTGGGTATCATCGAGGAGTTCGATGGCAGCATGAGAATTTGGGATCTCACATTCTATGGGAATCACGGCTTCGACCTCGTATACCAAGTGGAAGGGAGTGAAACTAGTGGACGTCTTGACGACCGTGCGGTATGCCCACAGGGCAGAGAAGAGCATATGGTTCCAGTTGCTTTTATGGTTATTCACCATGAGTTGTAACAATTTTTTGAGGACTTTGTTTACAACTTCTACTTGTTCGTTGGATTGGGGGTAGTATGGTGAAGCAAATTAGTGGGTGAATCCTTGGTGGTGATATATCTCCTCGAAAAATTCATTCTCGAAGTGTTTCCCATGGTCGGAGACTAACTCTTTGAGAATGCCGAATCAGGCGATCGCGTGCTTAAACAAAATTCGAGTGGCGATTTTTGCAGTGTTGTCATATGTGGGCATGGCCTCTGCCCACTTGGTGAAATAATCGACATCCACTATGATGTATTTATGATTTCCAGATGATGTAGGTTTGCAAGTCATGAAGTCGATTCCCTATTTATAAAAGGGGTCGGTAACGATGACAGGGTGCAGAGGAGCGGGAGGGGCTCTTGCCTTATGAGCGAAGCGCTGGCATCGTTCGCATCTCTTGACTTTTGTAATGCAATCGCGAAACAGGGAGGGCCAAAAATATCCTGCCTGTAGGAATTTTTTGGCGGTGGCCATTCCAGGTAAGTGGCCGCCACAAGCACCTCCATGGCAGTCATTGAGGGCTTGTTCCGCTTGGTCATGAGTGAGGCATCGATGTAAAACGGTGTTGATGCTCCATTGGTACAACACATCGCCTATGAGGAGATATAGGGGGGCCTGGTGGTGTATGCACTGACGGTCATCTCGAGTGAGTTGAGGTCTGAAATTTTGAGTTCGTAGGAAGAGGAGAATGTCTCTGTACCAAGGGTCGTCAATTGCTATGAAGAAGAGATGCTCATCTGGTAGCAAATCATTTATTGATGATCCCTTGGGAGGCCCGTAATGAACTCTGCTAAGATAAGCGCCTTTTTGCTTTTAGGGGAGCGAAAGTGTAAGTCATATTCTTGGAGAATGGCTATCCAGAAGATGTACTTATGGTTCATTAGGCAGTGTGTGTGCATGTATTTGATGGGGTTAATATTTGCGATAACCGTAGTGGTTTTTAAGATGATGTAGTGGCGAAGCTTTTGGACTGCATGTATTAATTCTAGGGCAGTATTTCTTCAAGCTCATATCTTAATTATGGGCCCGATAAGGTTTTACTGACGTAATAAATTATGTGCTCCTTCCCATATAGGCCTTTCTGCATTAAAAATTTGGCTATTTGGACTCGGAAGCTGATAGATACAAGATGTAATCTCTTTCATAGTCTGGGGGACTGATGAGTGGTGTTGAAGATAATATTTCTTTTAGCGCATCGAATGCTTGTTGGGCATGATCATCCCATTTGAATGGGATGTCTTGGCGAAGGATGTGTAGGAACTCTTGAGTGCAAGTGGCATAATCTGGGACGAAGCGTCTTAGAAAATTGGCCTTCCCCTGCAGGCTTTGCAGTTTCCTGAGGGTTCAAGGTGGAGATACCTCTTTGATAGCTTGGACCTTGAGGAGGTCCATGCGAATCCCTTGTTGGGACACGATAAAACCTGAGAGTGTTCTTGCGCTGACGCAAAAGACACACTTGAGGGGGTTTAGGCATAGGTTGTATTGACGACATCGTTGGAATACTAATCACAGATCCTCAAGATGGTCTGAGCGCTTCTTGGAGTGGACGGTCATATCGTTGAAGTAGGCGAGGATAAGGTGTGCCAAGTAATGAAATATATAGTTCATAGCCCTTTGGAAGGTGGCTCAAGCATTTTTTAGGCAAACTAGCATTACCTTGTATGGGAATGTGCCCCAGGGGGTGGTGAACACGGTTTTGTACCAGTCTGTATGGCAGATTTGAATTTGGTTGTACCCAGAGAATCCATCCATAAAGGAGAGAGCCTCGTGCCCCACACAAGCAACGATGACTTGGTCGATGAATGGGGTGGGGTAATTGTCCTTAGGGCAAGCTTTGTTCAAATCCCGAAAATCGGTGCAAATGTGTATGGTACCCTATTTTTTCATGACGAGAACAGGGTTGGAAACCCAAGATGTGTAATAAATGGGGTAGATAAACCTGACTTTATGAAGCTTATCAATTTCTTGTTTTATTGATTCTCCCTTTGATGAGTGCCATTGACGTTGTTTCTGGCACACTTGAGGTACGTCACGCCAAGTGTCAATATGGTGCTCTACGATGGTGGGACTAAGCCCAAGAATTTTTGAGTAGTCCCATGCGAAGATATCTCGATACTCTTGTAGAAATTGGGTATAAGAGGCTATTTATTCTGGAGAGCATGCTGCCCCTAGTGACATTTATTTGACCTTTGCAGGATTTTGGGATATGTTCACCTTGACGGTAGGTGAGATGTTTGACATATTTCCTTCCTCAAACGCATCAGGCGCCGGGATGGGATTTTTGAACCAATCGAATTTTCCTGATGGGAGGAAATCTTTTGATTCAATCACATAGATCTCTTGTTCTTTTTTCTTGTTAGGATTGAACGTGTGCTTGGGGAGAAAAAGTGAACGGTGATGCATTGCATACCATGGATAATGTGGCTCCGTCATTACCTCTAGGATGTCCTCATCCAAATGAAATAGGGATCCTAAGGGGGATTGATCCTGTGAAATATTATGCTGAATAGGTTCAATCCTCACGGAGCTGGTTGCGAGACACGAGAAGGATTCCATCATCAATGTGGTGGAACCAGACGTGATCGAAAGAGTGTAAACAAATTGGGTCTGCACTGTCATAGGTATAGCTACTTTTGTAGTTGCAGCTGAATCGACACCTATGGCAGATGAGCAGAAAACTTGATTAATAGTTTTGATACATGATGATATGAATCATATGTGGTGTATCATGTCATCAGCATTTAGTGGGGGAATAATCTCCATGATGGGAGTTTGCGTGAGCGCAAAGTTAGGTCCCCCGTTAGGATGGTCAATTTCTTGTTGGTGGAAATTGTGCCTGGTGCAGAGGTGCCTGAACGTTTCCATTAATGGGCATGCCTCTGGTTCATAGTTCTGGCTAGTGTAGATGGTGCATGGTACCACTGTGGAAACTGAGTAGATTGCGTGGGAATCAAAACTACTCTTTGTCCCAGATGTGGACGCTTGGTAAGGATCTATGGTAGAAGATGAGGTATTATGCTTCCATTTTCATGTTGTTGGCTTGGTTGTGTCTAAATCTTCTTGGGAGTGTAGACGTAACACTGTTCTTGCCACTCTTAGCTTGGGGAGATGCTCACATTTAATTGTATGATGAAAGTGTGAACAGATCTGGCAGTAAGTATGCATGATCTTCTCTTGGTTTGAGAGAATTCTCTATGGCAGAGAAGAGACTGTGCAAATACTATTTGCGAGGGGCTTCAGTTCTTTGCACTGATTGACCTGGTGGTCAATCTGGTCGCACAACCTGCATGTTATCCTAGGTTTGGCTCAGGTCATGCTTGGTTGGTGCGCTATCCTAGTTTTCCCATCACGCCGATGTGGGTGTGGGGTTGCTGGATTGGGGGTGATGTATTTTCTATATCGTTTGAGAATATCGACCCATTTCTTCTCTATTTAATGAATCATATTAATGAGAGGAAGAAATTGCGCGATATAGGTACAACGCTGTCCACAGTGATTGTCCTGACATATTGGGAAAAATAGCCTAGATACGGGGGTCCCCTCGTGCTCATTTTGTGGTCTGGTGGGGTACCAGCATCGTAACAGTGCTAAATCAGGGCAAGTGGCTACCATATGATTGGGCATTTTATATAACAAACATGTTGGTCTTCTCTGTAGAGAGCGGTTGGGGGTAAATAAGGGTTCCTTGATTGGTTTCTTTTCAGATGACAGGAAGAGGATGGATCTACTCGACACATATTCTTGGGTTGTCGAGCTGTTCATGGATTCTGAGTCTGTGTTGTCTTCTTGGGAGAGGCTGACTATAGTTGATTGCATACAAGCTAGTGATGCGCGAAATCTAGGTATGTAGTGGCAACGACTGATTTTCGCCCCATATCTGACATGAATACTGGATGTACATGTTATTGTGATATACTATATGAACTAGATACCATCATTGGAAAATTTCCAAAGGTGGGAAATCAATGATGAAATGATCAAGCTCATCATAGAGTACACACATCACGATGCGAGGAGGGGGGATGACCAAGAGCCTTTTTGGTGACTATCGTTCCTCCTGCACGTACAGGATGGTATGAGGTTCATCTCTAGATGACTGGGTGGAGGGATCCTCTTGATAGGATCGCTCGGTGGCATGTAAGGCGTCCCTATATCGTAGGATTTCTGGGAAATGATGGGTATAGTGCCCATAATTGCTGCAGATAGCACATGCGTGATTGGTACGAAAAGCTTTGCCTTTACTTTTGGTGCAAGTTACTTTTTACGAGAATGTGGAGTTGTGATGTCTACCTCAGAGCTAAGGAGTGGTTTTAATTCGCCCAGCTCTGGGAATATTTGGGTAGGGTGTCCTACTACGTCACATATGGTGCAACTAGGTGATTCCCATTGTATGGCAGAAGTCTCCACCCTTTTTCCTCTCTCAGTTTTCTTAGTTGTAATCATCGGTTTTGCAATGGGAATTTCCTTTGTAGGGATGTTTTTGATAGTTTCATGTATGGGTGGGGCCTCCTCAGGACTGAGGGGCTTTAACCTTGTGGAAGTGATGGGTGTGTCTCTTGTCCCAGTGGGGGGAATGAGGTACCAAACTGGTATTGCGAAAGATATGTTTGGTAACACCACTATTTCCAAAACCTGCTGGGATATGAAACTAGCTGGGGGGTAGAGGAAAGGGGTTTGGGAAGTGGTGTAGGCTAGAGAGGCTTCCGTAGTCGAGGACTCGGTGTCATTACTTCTTGTGTCCGTGTCCTAACTAGCTTCAGTGCTTGATGTAGACATCATGCACACCAGAGCCCCTGTGACATCGGGTGATGACTCAGATATAATAGGGGGATCTCCTATGAATGATCCTAGGATGGACGATGGTTTGAATTGGCCGAGGCCATATTCTTGGTACCTTGAAAGTGCGTCCGTGGATGTATCTACGTAGGTTAGAATGAAATCGGTGTTTGTTAGGGGCTTCTTTTCACTATGCGTCAATTGGTCAACAGTAACGATGCGGTCCTCATGGGGGAACATCATAGTTCGGAAGACGAAGGAGGCTACAAATGACATGGCATACATATAAATCCAACCAAGGAGTATATTATAGTCCAAGTGGGCATCCAAGACTTCAATGACTATAAGGATTGTCTTTCTGGCTAAGCAGACTGAGACATTTTGGTAGAGACCGACAGGGGTTGAAGGGAAACCATCATATGCTCTAAGCGTGATGTTTGATGGCTTTAGCTCGAGATACCCTAAATTTTGCCAAAATTTATTTGACATGATGCATGTGGATGCACCTTCGTCAATGACACATCAGTGAATGGTAATGTTTTGGACCGATACTGGTATTTGAAAGGAAACCATTAAAGGAAGCCTAGGGGTGTCTTTGTCTCAATGAAAAGCCATTAGGCGTGTATCAGTAGGGTCGATAGCGCCTAACGCAGAAAGCAAGGCTTTCTGTTTCTTTGGGCATGGATGTAATACTTCCAAAGCTGACATGGCAGTGGGAGATTGAGCTAGATCATCCACAATTCTATATTTATGGGCTTCTTTGGAATAGTTTCCTACTCACCTAGTTAGTCCCTTAGCCATATTGGGCAAGGGTTAAATAGGCATCTTTGATATGGTCAAAGGTGTTGTTGGTGCACTGATACTAGCCCCTGATGTGTTGGTGTCTGGTGGTGTATTATAATTTCAATTTCGTGTTTGAAAAAACATTTCCTTGCCAGTCATGTAGATTTCATCATTGTTTTTTCCGGAGTCGTCGGGAGTTTGTTGCTGAGTGCTAACTATCCCTTGATGGGGGAAGGGCTCTTGCATGACTGCTAGCTGCTAGGAAGATCCCCCTTGTCCATGGCTACTCTGCAGCTTCTTCAGCTTAGGGAGGTCAGGACAGTGGTAAGTGTAATGGCCGTACTCACCACAAATTGAACAAGAGTGGGTTGTTCGGAGAGGCGGCCTTTTGTTCTGCCTTTGGGAATTTCTTGGCTCCTAGTTTTGATTTTGGTTGGAGTTGCCTCTAGCCTAAGATCATAAAGGGAATTGTTGATTTTTTCCCCCCTGTCTAGGATTTCCTTTAGGCTTGTTTTTTCCTTTTTTTACTACGTTAGGAGGATAGTTTGGGTTTTCCTGGTTATATGGTTGGCGCGGTTGGTTTTGTGAAGTCTACACAAAGTTCACCTGTGCATTATTTTGAATGGGCGGGTCTTGTGTTGGGGACTGAGCATAATGCGGTCCTTGGTTTGCAAATGGCTATTGGGGGGAGCTCTTTCGTTAGTATGTCTATCTGCGTACTAGGTCCCCTGAGCCGGAGGATAGGGTCCTTTGTGTTGATGGTGATATGACGATGTCCTATTGGCCAAATTTTGTGAAGGCATGTGATGAATTTGGTAGTCAGGTTGTGGTACATTATAGTTAGAATCATATATGTAACCGAGGTTTTGAATGCTGCTGCCTAGGTAACTTTGGGTCAAATTTCGAAGCACCTAGAAATTATTTGTAAGTTTGCAGGCACGAGGCATTCGACAGGATATTATAAATATACCTTGACTGCGTATAGATCAGCTTGAGCTGTTGGCCCTTACTGATGGTGTCCTCTTCAGATATGAGCTTTTGTTGTGCCACATCTTTCGAAATATCTGTGGTGAGAGTTTTCAAGAATAGGTCTAACAGAACTCGATCATCGAGTTTGGCTTTGCACAAAATACGACGTTGCCACCATTCGTGGAGATGGTCCGAGATATGGACGACGGGGGTTTGCCTAAAGTGTGTTACTAATTCCATTCTGGAATCATGATGGATGGGTAATTGAAAATATGTCAAGAAAGCAGTGGTGAGGGCACTAACGGTTCTGTGTGTAGTAGAGGGTTGCTCCACATACCATTTCACTGCTACTCTGGTCATAGTGCGTTGAAACAGTCTCAGTCGAATAGTATCATCAACGATGTTGTTCGATGAACACCACAGGTCATAACATGATTTCCGGGGTCTTCCGCTTGATTCCCTTCAAATTTTGGAATGTCTGATGGGAGCTTTGTGGGAATGGGAGGCCATATGGGGTTGTGCGCAATGGGGTCATTTTCCAACTTGGTTAAATCTCGTAGATTCAATGAAGCTAGAAAAGGTGACTGCGAGGTTGTAGCCATTTCCACTTGTGAAAAGACAATGTTTTGGTTAAGAATATGGTTTGTCTACGACGTACCCTGTTGTGCGTTCAACTGGCTTCTCGAATGGGTAGCACTCCTCTACCCTATAGGGGTTGTGGGAGGAGTGGTGTGTGGTGTGGCGTTGGGAGACTGACCAGGGTTCCCAACTAAAGATTCCCTAGTAAAGGATGAACCAATAATGGTGGTATTTTCCCGTCTTTGATGCCTAAATAGCAAAAGACCTGGAACCCCTCCAGGTAATGGGGGGAGGTCCAAAAGACGTCTAGATCGACGAGGTCTTGTTGGGTCCATTCTAGCGTCGCCTAGGTATGGCGTTGGAAATATTTGAGAGGATATATTTTATAATCAAAGTAAAATTCTGATTGCATACATAAAACAAAGTGAAAATAAAATAATTTTTCCCTTTAGATTAGTCCTATGTGATCAGTCAATAAAAATATGGTTTTTGTTTATTTACGTATGATACTAAATTCTTAGAAGACCTAATCTTCATCACACACTCAAATGCAATTGGGCCTTGATAAGATACCTTGCGAGTGCTGGCACAACGTCCCGTAAGAGCTGGCGATTCCCCCAGTTAGCCAAAGAAAATCCACCAAGATAAGGGTAGAGGATCTAGTGCTTGCCTGGACCGTTACCTATAGGGAAAGGATGCCCTAATTTGTCCACTAAGTACCACCATCCAATGTGAGCGTTCGAGTCTTTGGCTTCTTGGTATTTAAGCTAACAGTACCGAGTATTAGCCGGGTCAGGTAGCCCCAACTGATATTGCATGCACTGCGCCTAAGCCTAACCCCCTCTGAATCAGGTCTCTGCTGCGCTTGGGTTTTCTTTTCCATGGGCTGATAGGTGGATTTGAAAGCTCCCTAAATAGTCAACTTCTATGTTTCAATATGAATAATTGGCAAGGCGGCTTATTGGATGCCTACCCCCTTGATCCTAACTTAGACTATAAATTCTTTTATGGCCCTTGTGGGGAGAATTTAGTGAGTTTTGTTAAGTTAGTTTTAGGTGTATTTTGTTTGCTTAGTGTGTGGATGTGTATGAGAAAAAAGTGAACAAGAACATAGTTTGAACATATGGATATGCAATGATCCTTTTCAAAATCCCTTATTTAAACTATGTTCTATTGTTCCTTACTCAAAAGAAAAACATGTGCGGATATGGGGTGCTTTCAATTTTTCCTAGTTAATCTATGTGATCAACTATAGGGAGATGGTGAGTTGTGAATAGAGAGTGTTCATATGCTTTCCTAGGATCACCAAAGGGTGTAAAGGCATCAGATATTACTTTCTCTTATATCGATAATTCGATCCTAGTCCTGAAATCCTAGTACAAAAATTGAACTAAACTAATGAATTTTACACTAGAAAAAGAAATTGCTAAGCATGCGTGGACTTGGGCCACTTACTTTGGCTAATTATCTAGGTGTTTTGGTACCTAAATTTTCAAAACATAAATTATTTTAGAATGCAAGTTAATTTTCCTCCTACTTAAACTATGTGTTAACTTTGCAAAAATCAACTTGAAATAAAACTAACACCAAGCCTACCAAAAGAGTGCAAGTGTTCAATGTGATCCGCCATTGATCCCTTTTTTTTGAGATTTATCAATTGGCTAAAGAAGGTGTTTCTCTTTGTATACTTATAATGTGTTATCATTTCCTCAATAAAAATTCACTGAGTGAAAAGTGATTTATGAGAACAAAGCCATCGATAGCATAAGAAATGATTTGGTTCAAATATAAAGTTTCAATGTGTACATTTTGTGTGTGTTGCACATTATGGAGATCAAAATATTGCTTCATCTATAGTATCCATGCTACTGGATCCTTGCCATCAAACTTCCTCACGTCAATATTTGGAATATGGTGGGTCTTCAATCCAACGTTAGAGTCTATGAAATCATGATTAACATTTCTTTGTTCTCATAATGAGTTTCATCTAATACCTTTTCGCCATTAGGAAGCATTTCTTGTAGCAACTTTGTCAAATATGCTTTTAAACCATTGTTCAAATCTTCCACGTGTCCTTTCATTTTTGCTTTTATACCATCCATATTAGTTTTCATATCACCCTTAAAACTTTCCATGTATGATTTTAAACTATTCATGTTGCCTTTTAAATCATCCATGTCCCCTTTTAGTTCATGCTTGTTTTTTCTTTATGAGAGTGAAATTTGTTGCACTTGATCTCGTTATTTTGAGATATCATGCTGCAATTATTCCTCTTCATACGCCATATTAGATATTTATGATGGATTAATGAGTGTGGAACTATTTTTTTTGGGAGGAATTTTATAACCCAATATTGATATCTACTCTTCAATATTCCTTTGGAATCACTTCAGACTGATTTTTCAAACAAAAGTTATGTAATTTAAAAAAACAATACACACCTTTTTCTTGCTTTTAGGAGCTTGAACTTGAAACAATTATAACTATTTAATTTTGGATCTCCAAGGTTTGAAATGTGGTCTTGTTTTATCCCTCAAAATCGACTTTCCAACCCCACAAGTAAGTTTGATATTGGAGTATTCAACAAAGAGTACACCTGATCTCCCACGATAACCTGATTGTAACTTGTATGAAGTTCCACATGTCCCTGTTTCTACCTTTGGCCCTGAATTTTTTACAAGAAACACTACAGTCCGTGCACTTCCAGCCACTTTTTACATAATTCAAATCCAATTATTTGAAACTAAAGTTATCATGATTTTCCCTAGGTCACATGTTTGAGGTTGAACTTTGGAGCTTGCCAAAAATCTAACTTCCCCGGATCATATTGCCAAAAATATAGCGAATCAACATCTAAATTTTTTACAATAAACTAACCACGTTTTCAGCTCCACGTGGTTGAAATTTTGCCTTTTGAAGCCTTGTAGAATTTTTTTATAGAGAACATGCCAAGATGTCCTGTTTGAAAAAGAGGAACTGTATAATCCAAAGCTCTGATAGTAAATGTTATGCAACCATCTCACAAAACAATAGAAATAGTAGATCAACGACTTAAAAATATTCTCTTCAAGGGGGAAACCTCCTTTAATTTACATAAATGAAAAATTCTAGGATGATTCAAATGAAAAAACCTCCTTTCTATATATAGGAGTCTAAGGGGTCACAATATAATTAGATCTGACATAACAATAATAATGTAAGGGAACAACAATAACAATAGTGGGCTTTTGTGGGGCACAATAATAGCAATATGGGAACTACATGGGCACAATAATAACTATAAGGGGATACACTAATATTATAGGGACCTAACATAATGTCAGAAAAAAAACATGTATAGGTGTATTAATTTCCATCGGAAGCATCATGGAACATAAAAATCATAGTTTTTCTAAAGGTCCATTTAAAAAAATTAAAACACGCAAGTGTACCAAAGCATTTTTGTACAAACCGTGTTGTTGTTTCTTTGATAGATGTGTGGATCTGCCAAAGTGACAACTTAGAAACTTGTGGATCACATCACATTGAATGGGACAAAATTATCTGATAGGTCAAGATCAATTGCCCATTTTCGAGTCTCTCTAGCCTTGATTAGGAAGTGATGGAGCCTTCAAAGGACTCCTCATGTCTCCTTCCAATCCCCTATCTCATTAATGGGCCAATGAGTATCCATGAGATGATTTTGAATCTATAAATACAAGGAGAATGAGAGCCAGAAACTAGAAATGATAAAAACATTATGTTGCCAAAAATTTCTTAAGAAATTAACATCACCTTTCCCAAATATTTCACTATTTGTTAGTGTTCTATAGCTTCTTATAGAGAGAGGTGCTTTGCAATAGGATTATATAAAAGAAACTCCTTGCTAATAGTTAGAGAGAACCATTGCTCACCATATATATTTTCAAGTGTCTTCAAACTTAGCTATTGTATCTCGACCATTAACTAATAGAGGGAATATGTTTTTATTGTCTTGTGTTTAGTTTGTTTTTATTATTTTCTCCATTGTTTAAGTGTGTATCTCGTGCTTTTTTTTTCTCATTGATTATATTGAATTTTTATTTTATGTTTAACCTATAAAAATTCTTATTATGGGCTTCATTTTCTTTCATAACCAAACTACAAAGAAATACTAGATTTGGGATACCCTTAGTCTAAATTCACTACAATTATTTTCATGCATGGTTAATTAGGCCGTTTTATGAGAAATATTTTCTTTCAGGTTATCTTAGCATTTGGAGATGATAGTTGTAGTGGTTAAACATTAGTTGTGTTTTCAACCCTAGAGACAGTCTTGAGTTGTGAAAGACCAGTGCCTAGGACATCTTATATAGCAATGAGCATATGATATAACAAAGATAGTTATTAGAACAAGGCTCTTTGGCTATTTCAATTTTACAGGAAAGTTCAATATAAATGGAACCAGAATACTCACAGACTCACCATAATGAAAGGAATATTGCAGAGGCAAGGAGTGAATTCTCAATATAAATGTATCAGACAATTCAAAGGCAGTTTTCTGTAAGGAGGGTTGGATTCTGAAAATGCTTTACAGAGATAAAAATAAGACGGCATTTGCTGTGTGTGAAAAATAGAAAGAATACTAACCACTAATGAGATGAAATCCCATAAACAGATCTAAACATGAGATGGGCTTATGATAATAAGAATCCATACATGTCTATTGCTTTTAAAAATAACATCCCTTAGCACTTAATATAGAGGAAGCGTGGATGAAGTGGAAAATGAAACAACATATCATGACTGAGCCATATTTAAAGCGCTAGATAGGTTTAGCATAAGTATCGATGGTGATAAATTCATACTAGAACTAGTGAGCCACTCGCATTCCAAAGCATGATACAAGAGAAATGGAAATAGTGAAATGAACAGCTAAACTATATCACATAAGGCAGAGTTACAGACTATAAAGCACCAAGACCAGAATCCTCATTAAAGATAAAACTCATTATCATTGAGACCCAATGGGCTCTTCACATTTGTATTAAAAATTCAACAAAAGGCATACAAAAACTCCTTCACAACAATTTCTTTAGAAAATCTGGAACCTCTTTTTCTCTTTAGTTGATGCTTATATAGAAGCCTTAGAAACATGAGCGAGAAGATATTTTTGGGAAAAATATCCTCCTCACGTGCTGGTAATCAGTTTGAGGTATCCATAAAAAATAACCAAAATTCATGATGAGGAATAGGGGCATCTCATCATTTATAGTTAGGCTCACGGCCATTTTAAACAAAAGTATTAACAACAGTTTCTGACAGAAAGTAAAATTCAGGAGTGGAATGTGAATTCCACTCGAAATTTAAAAGTAACAAACTAAAACGAAAGTAAAAGGCCACTAGGGCCGAATCATGAATTGACAATGTTCACTGACGAGATGGAGTTGAGGCGGTCGCTGATACAGGTGGCGGAATGTTGGCTGAGAGGAATCAATTTGCCTTTGACGTGGCAGTGGAGGCTTTTTTGCCTGTAGATCTTTATGATTTTCTTTAATTCTGATTTAATTTGGAGGATTGTGCTTTTCATAATCAATCTTAGCCGTAATCCCCAAATTGTCTTCAATCTTCTGTTTCTGCCGTGGCAGGTCTTCGACACTGATACTCTTTTAACGTGATCACGTGTGTCTTGTTGATGTGCAGCGTTGCGCAGGGCTCACAAGGCATTAATGCCCATGAAGCATCGACGAGACGTGGAGTGTGAACCCTGATAATGACTGTAACACGGTAGGAGTGGTGGGATCCCAACATGACGGGGGGTGATTAGGTATGAACTGTCGGATCTCGAGAGATCAACGGTTGCGATCTAATCGCATCGGAGCAAAGTGAGGCCGAAACTCCAATGGAGAAATATGAATGAACTGGGCGATGCAATGAGAACCTTTGATCTAACTTGGATGAACGGTCATGATTGGATTGGCGGATCGCAATCAGGGAAGGCAGCGGGTGACACATTTAAGAACTTGCGATTGGCGATGCACGATTGAGCGACAGCCATCCGATCTGGAACAAGATCGACGACGAAGACTCAATCGGCGGGGAGAAAAACGGGGGTAAAAAAGCAGAGTGGGAGAAATAAGGGTCGTTGGATCAAAGGGAAATCGACGACGGAGATTACAATCAGAGGATAGCAATCGGGGAGTGCGGCGGGCGGCACACTTTGAAGGTTGCGATTGCGATTGGTGCAGTGGTGTGATGGGCGCGATAGGACTTGTGCAGACCGTCGGATCAAAGGGAAATCGACGGTGAGAATTACACTCGTGCTCCACAGACCATAACACCATCACGTTGGAAAAATCGGGTTTGCAAAGGATTGTGCCCACACTGATCATTCCGATTGCGATAAGCGCTCGGGGCTTAAGCGCTTGGTCCTGGGAGCAGGGCATATGGGGAAGTGGTTTAAGGGGGCTGGCCTAAAGGGGCTTAGCTTGTATATGTAAAATGAATGGTTTTTTGGCCTATATTTCAAATGCATTTTAAGGCTAAAAAGGGGTAACGGTAGAGAGGAAAAGGGGGTTATTAAGCCAAACAAAGGGTATTTGTGAGGTTTAAAGGGGAAATAGGATGATTTTGGAGGGTAATAAGGGAAGACAAGGGGATGAAAATAGGGGTTTAAAAGCTGTGAAATAGGGGGGAAAAGAGGATTTTTGGGCATTCTTCTTCACAAACAGAGAGGCTTAAAAACTGGGAACAATAGTGAGGATTTCCCAAAGGACAAAGGCACAAGGAGGCTTTCAAGGATGATTTGTTTTTAGAGGAAATGCATTCCTTGAAGGCTTCGCTTGTTTGCTTCATGTTTGGAGCCTTTACGTCTTCCTCCCCTTTTGGACATGTGCTTAGTTATTTAGCCACGTGACTTAGCTTAACATCGTTTCTCTCCAGCCATTATTTAAACTTTTCACCACGAGTCTTGACATTCGATAATTTTCTACTCAAGGTTATCTTTAAAAATGACTAATGTTAACCATATGATCAACATTGAATCCACCTGGGGATGGCACGTTCATCCTTGGGCGTGTCGAGAACTTCGCAGACCACCTATTAATCTTCTGTGTGGACACCACTCTTTAGCACTTTTTATTTTTCTCTTCATGATTCATCACGACACACACATCATTCAAACAAAGATGAAAACAGAAAACTAATGTATCGTATGATACATCAGGCTCTCTCGGCCTGAATCAGAACTGGAAGTAAGGTTTGAGGAACTGACCATTTACAGGGGCATCAAGCAAGTCTCCCTATAAATTTTCCAACCTGAAAGTGTTGTTGCCCCCTTGTTCCACTATTTTAAAAGGGCCTAACCAGAGTGGGTCGAATTCACCATTTTTCCCCTTTTCAGCTCTTTGAATATCCCATATGAGCACTACATCCCCAACCTACAACTTCCTGTCCTTGGCATGCTGATCAAAAAGGTCCTTCATCTTCTCTTGATATTCAGTTAGCCTCTGACTTACCTGGTTTCGTTTTTCTTCTAACTCTACTAGTTGATTGATTCTCCTGGTCACATCATCGGGTTCTTCTTGACTTTCTTGCATGAATCGGGCTACTGGTAAGGCTAAATATACAGGGAATACTGCTACCCTCCCATATACTAATTCATATGGGGACTTCCCGGTTGCTCTCTTGCTGGTAATCTTGTTGGCCCACAGAGCGAATTTCAACTGGGAATCCCAATTTTTATGATTTTCGTTGATAGCCTTCTTCAGTGCTCTTACCAGGGTTTTATTTGAAGACTCTGCCAGGCCGTTTCCTTGTGGGTAATAAGCCATAGAGTGGCCTAGTGTAATGTTATACTACTGGTAGAAATTGACCAACTTCACAGATTTAAAGGCCTGTGCATTGTCGGTCACTATATTGGCAGGGCAGCCAAATCTGGATATGATATTTTCTTCCATGAATTTCATTACCACAGCATCAGTTGCATTCCTTGCAGGTATAGCTTCCACCCACTTCGTGAAATAATCTATGGTAGTTAATATCCACTTATGCAAACCACTTGATGGAGGATGTATTTCAACAATAAATTCAATTCCCCATTGTTGGAATGGTTCATCCACATGAATAGGGATCATGGGCAGAGGTGCCAACTTCTGTCTTTTAGCAAGCCTTTGGCATTTCTCACAAGCTCTAACCTGGGTAAACACATCTCCAAAGAGTTTGGGACAGAAGAAACCAGCCTTCAGGATTTTGTGAGTAGTGGCTCTCCAACTGTAATGACCCCCACAGATTCCTTCATGAAATTTAGCCATTATACTCTCCACCTCGTCCTCTGTGAGACACAGGAGAAGAATTCCCGAGGGGTCTTGCCAGTACAGCCGGCCATTAGCAACAACATACTTTTGTGATCTCAACCTTAGTGTTCTGTATTTATCTTTTTCACAGCTAGGAGGGCAGCTGAGTGTTAGAAGATATTCCACTATCTCTTTGTACCATGGGTTGATGAGGTACCTCATATGTGTCTTCTGAGTAGCTATCTCTACTCCTTGTTGCTCTTCTTTCTTCTTAGACTCCTCATTTACTATCATGGACAGATTTATACCCAGAGCCTGGCAGTTTGATTCGGACAAGATTTTGGCTAACCCTTGTCCCTTGATCAGTTTGGTAGGGCAGATGTCTAGCTCATACTCTTGTATTTTGGCAATCCATTTCCCTCTTTTTCCCTCACTATCTCCTTGGATAAGAACATCTTTTACAGCTGTTGTAGGCACAAACGCAGTGATATGGGACTGCAAGACATACATACGAAATGCTTTAAGAGATTTCACCAGAGCATATGCTTGCTTTTCTAATATGTTATATTTCAGCTCAGCATCATGGAGCACCTGACTGAAGAAAGCGATTGGCTGCTCATACCCTTATTCATTTTTCTGCAATAAAACTCCTTCCAATGTATGAGGTGATGCAAATGAAAAGATCATGAAAGGTTTGGCATAGTCTGGTCCAGCTAGCACAGGGGCCTCAGAAAAGGCATTTTTTATCCTGGAAAAGGCCTCTCGTGATTCCTGGGACCACTTTACCTCATTATTTTTCTTCAGCATGTCAGTTATATGTCTAACTATCTCAGCATAGTTAGGGATAAACCTCCTCAGAAAGTTAATGCGCCCTAGGAACACCTGCACCTCCTTTTTATTTCTAGGAAGAGAAATGCCATTTATAACTTCTACTCTCTTAGGATCTATTTTTATCCCATCTTTGGTTACAATATGTCCCAAAATATTACCCTCTTCTAATGCAAACAATGAATTCTGTGGATTGAGAGAGAGACCATACCTTCTGCACTTCTCGAAAGTTCTACGCAAGTGTTCAATGTGCTCTTCATCATCTTTTGAGAACACAGTGATATCATCCAGATATACTACCACAAACTTATCTTGCTCCCCAACAAAGGCAATGTCCATGGTGCTTTGAAAAGTGGCCCCTGCGTTGATCAACCCACAAGGCATCCTGACATACATAAACGTACCCCAAGGAGTAGTAAAGGAAGTCTTCTTCTGATCTTCTGGTAGTACAACCACCTGATTGTAACCAGAGAATCCATCCATCATCGACATCCGAGAAGATCCTACCACTTTCTGTAGGATGTGATCCATCTTGGGTAGGGGATAATTATCCTTCAAGGATGCTCGGTTTAAATTTCGGAAAGCAACACATAGCCTTATTTCTCCATTCTTTTTCCGGACAGGGACTAGGTTTTCTACCCACTCAAAATACCTCAATGGCACAATGATTTTGGCCTTCAACAGTTTCTTAATTTCCTTCTCAATGGAGGGAAGCAGCAAGGAATTTATCTGTCTAAGCTTCTGTTTATGTGGCTTCACATCTCCCTTCATTGGAATTTTATGTTGCATGATGCTGATATCGAAGGTTTTTAGGTCCTGATAAGACCATGAAAACACATCTTTGTATGACTAGAATAATTTTTGGTAGAGCTCTTTATAATCCTCTGGGACTTTCTTGGATAACTTCACAATTTTGGGGTCAACATCAGTACCAAGGTTAAGATCTTCTACCTGATTTTTCGGCTGCAGTGGAACATTGTTCCTGTTAAACAACCTTTCTAAGGGCACTAGTCCTAGGGGTATAACGTTGCCTTTTAGTTGTAGAACTTTATGGCCAGCCACCTTTTCTTCCCATTTATTTTCTGAAGTGTTTTCAGACTCTTCTTCTTCACACGCATTAATCTCCATGTTGGAGAATTCACCAACTGTTTCCAGGAATATTTTCACTTGTTCCTCATCCTCAAACACCTTCCAATGCTTAATGTTATCTGGGATTGATGGTCGATAACGTACCTCAATTTCGTATCTTAAGATAGGGTTTTGAGGTGGACGGAAAGTACTGGCAGCAACGGCAAGGGAGTCTGCCATCCTATTCTACTCCTGGGGCATGAAATGAATATTAAATGCCAAGAAAAAAATCTCCACGAGGTCCAAAACTTCATTCCTATAAGCCCTTAGCCTAGGATGTTTGGTTTGACACTGATTCTTCACTTGTATAACCACCAGTTCCGAATCCCCTAGAACCTTTAAACTCTGTATGTTCATGCTCTTGGCTGTCTGTAACCCTAACAGAAGTGCTTCATACTCAAAAACATTATTAGTGGCTTCATACTCTAGCTTGAAAGACAATGGGACCCATTGGCCTGTAGGAGAAATCAATAATACTCCAGCCCCATTACCTTCTCTAGAGTTTGCTCCATCAAAATGAACTGTCCAGATTCCTGCTTCATGGCTCTCTATGGACTGCTCGGTCTTGATTTGGGAGAATGATGTTTCATGAGTGTAATCTTGATCTTCTTCCAACATCAAACATGAGAAATATCCCTCCTTACTGTAAACTGGAGAATTAACTGAGTTGTCAGCCTTAGTAACCGTCTTGACGAATCTAGTTTCCCGGTACAACCTCCTCTCCTGGCCACCAAAAATCGGGATAGTAGCATAGGTCATGTCCAAATTGATTGACCCACCAATTTTAGTCCCCTAGGATCTTGATAGCAGCATGTCAAAGCGAGCTGGGATGTCAGCCACCACGATGTCCATCACCACACTTTTTGTTGGGATTTGGGCCAGATTGACCACCAAGTCCTTGATCATACCCAGGCATTTAACTCTTTTGGAGTCAAATGAATAGAGGTTCTTGTATGGACGAGTGATTTTTAATCCTAGTTGTTCCATGAATGATAGGGGTAATAGGTTATGGGAGGCTCCTGAATCTAGCATACAGTTATGCAACAACAGGTCATGAATTACTAAGGACACATAAAATGGGGGAGTAGAAGCATCTAATTCCTCAACATGTGGGCCAAATACAACCATGGGTCTTTCTTCATGAAGGTTCAGACTGTCTGGAATATGTGCTACTTCTGGGGGAAGCATAAAGGATGTGACCTGGGACTGATATGCAGGTTTCTTCAATAATTCGGTCAAGGGAATCGAGATTTTGACCTTCTCAAGCTCCTTTTGTAAACTGAAGACAGAGGAGGACTTATCTACTAACATATTTTTTGACTCTTTGCTTTGGACAAAGGGTTTGAATTCCTTTGTGACAGATTGAACATTAAGGGGAGTTTCCACTTGTGAAGAGGAATGAATTTGATCAGCAGACTGCAAAGATTCATTAAGGGGCCTCTTACCTTCGTCTGTGGTCCTTTGAGTTGTTGTCTCCTTCTGAGCAGATGCTTCCCCATGAGGTGTGTCTTCCTCCTGATCCTGAGTGCGATTTCTCTTCCTAGAAGATCTGAGGTCGTATATTCTATTAAACTATGCTTGCATGAAATCGACAAACTGCTTGCAGTAGTCATCGATCTCAGGATCTTCGGTGCTTTCATTAGCTCTTTCTTCCTCTTGCGATGGAATCTCCACTTCATCACCTTCTTGTAGGGGAAATTCTACTTCATCACTGTTTGAAAAAGCAAGGTATGCCTCCTCTTGCTCATAAGTGGTGTCTTCGGTGGGACCATCTACCTGACCTTCCAAGTACAGAGGGTGTGGTACCTGATCTTGTTGCTCCTTCCGTTCCCTTTTCAGTATCTGCAAGGGTGGTTTTATGTACTGAGGGTTGTAACCCCTATTTGGAGCATTCTGGAAATTCTTAGAGGATGAATTCTTGGCCTCTAGTTCAAGTTTGACTAGCTTACTTGAAAGCTTCTTAATCATTTTGTTCATTTCCTCAATTCTGTCATTAGCTGAGTCTCTATCTTGGCTAGAGGTAGATACTTCCTCTTTGCCCTTTCTTCTAGCATCTTGTTCTGATTTTCCCTTTGATTTACCAGTGGAGGCAAAATTCGCCTCCAACTCTAGTGCGTCTATTTGAGCATCATCCAGGGTGGCAGGTTTTCTTTCTCTCAGAGAGAAACAGAATTCTGAGTCAAAAGCTGCCATGAAAAAAACTTTAGCAGCAGTTTGATGAGGTTTCATATCAGCAGGAAGGCTCAAATACAATTTGTTAAATCTCTTGATGAATTCTGACACCCCTTCATTATGTCTTTTCTTAATTGTGCTAAACTTAGTAAGACAATGTCCATGATCTTTCTTCTCCCCCCATTTTCTGAGAAAATTATCTTCCATTCCTTCCCAAGTGGTGATGGAATGGTCTCCTAATGTCTTAAACCATTTTCTGGCTTCACCATCAAGATATTGCACAAACAATCTTAAGACTACATCTAGATGCTCCACATTAAAGTTCTCTGCAAAAGAACAGAAGACCTCAAGATTTTTTTGAGCTTCAATCTCATTTTCCCCATTGAATTGGGGTAAGATCTTCATATAGTCCTTTGGCATATCATTCAACACTTGAGGTAATGCCAGGGGGCATATTTATTCAACAAGAAGCTAGGAACATTAGCCATTGGAGGAGGTGGAGGTAGTTCCAGGGTTTGATGTGTAAAAGGAGGAGGAGGTGGAAGTGAATTATGAATGACAATAGGAATGTATTGGACAATAGCTTGAGGTGTTGACGAGAACAACGGGCTGTTAATAACAGATACTTCGGTGACTTCCTTGACCTCTTCGACTTCAGGAGTAGGTTGAAAGGTGTAATATGTGGTATCCCTTGACTCAGGTTCATCCTTAACTCGGACACCTCCTCGGGGTGGGCTATCTGAATAGTAATCGGTATCTCCCACAGTGGAGTCGAGACTTTGCACTTGGGCAACTTGAGAGGAGGAGGATGGAAAGTATTCTAAAGAGAATTCAGGGATCTCAGTATAGACTGATGGTATTTCTCTCCAACTCCTTCTATGTAGGATCTTCTCTGGGTCAGACACAGAAGGTGTCTTTGGCTGATACGTATCTGACCTCAGGTGTGGCTTACGAGGAGCCAAGACTGCAAGTAAATTTTTCTGATAAATGAATGTGGAGTCGCTAAGGTGAGGGATCTACAACTCTCAACTCTCCATGCTCACCTATTTGAAGAGTGAATAAGGTTTTGTCGAGGCCCAGGGATTCAACTTCTCTCAACTTCGAGTCCCCGGAAACGGCGCCAAAAAGATGTTGTCAACCCTAGAGACAGTCTTGAGTTGTGAAAGACCAGTGCCTAGGACATCTTATATAACAAGGAGAATATGATATAACAAAGATAGTTATTAGAACAAGGCTCTTTGGCTATTCAATTTTACAGTAAATTTCAATATAAATGGAACCATAATACTCACAGACTCAACATAATGAAAGGAATACTGCAGAGGCAAGGAGTGAATTCTCAATATAAATGTATCAGACAATTGAAAGGCAGTTTTCTGTAAGGAGGGTTGGATTCTAAAAATTCTTTACAGAGATAAAAATCAGACGACATTTGCTGTGTGTGAAAAATAGAAAGAATACTAACCACTAATGAGATGAAATCTCATAAACAGATATAAAAATGAGATGGGCTTATGATAATAAGAATACATACATGTCTATTACTTTTAAAAATTACATCCCTTAGCACTTGATATAGAGGAAGCATGTATGAAGTGGAAAATGAAACATCATATCATGATTGAGCCATATTTGAAGCGCTAGACAAGTTTAGCATAAGTATCGATGGTGATAAATTCATACTAGAACCAGTGAGCCACTCGCATTCCATAGCATGATACAAGAGAAATGGAAATAGTGAAATGAACAGCTAAACTATATCACATAGGGCAGAGTTACAGACTATAAAGCACCAAGACCAGAATCCTCATTAAAGATAAAACTCCTTATCATTGAGACCCAACGGGCTCTTCACATTTGTATTAAAACTTCAACAAAAAGCATACAAAAACTCCTTCACAATGATTTCTTTAGAAAATCTAGAACCTCTTTTTCTCTTTAATTGTTGCTTATATAGAAGCCTCAGAAACATGAGCGAGAAGATATTTTTGGGAAAAATATCTTCCTCGCGTGCTGGTAATCAGTTTGAGGTCTCCATAAAAAATAACCAAAATTCATGATGAGGAATAAGGGCATCTCATCATTTACAGTTAGGCTCATGGCTGTTTTAAACAAAAATATTAACAACAGTTTCTGACAGAAAGTAAAATGCAGGAGTGGAATGTGAATTCCACTCGAAATTTAAAAGTAACAAACTAAAATGAAAGTAAAAGGCCACTAGGGCCGAAACATGAATTGACAATGTTCACTGACGAGATGGAGTCGAGGAAATTGCTGATACAGGTGGCGGAATGTTGGCTGAGAGGAATCAATTTGCCTCTGATGTGGCAGTGGAGGCTTTTCTTCCTGTAGATCTTTATGATTTTCTTTAATTCTGATTTAATTTGGAGGATTGGGCTTTTGATAATTAATCTTAGCCGTAATCCCCAAATTGTCTTCAATCTTCTGTTTCTGCCGTGGCAGGTCTTCAACACTGATACTCTTTTAACGTGATCCTATGTGTCTTGTTGATGTGCAGCGCTACGCAGGGCTCATAAGGCATCAATGCCCATGAAGAATCGATGAGACGTGGAGTTTGAACCCTGATAATGACTGTAACATGGTAGGAGTGGTGGGATCCCAGCATGACGGGGGGCGATTAGGTATGAACCGTCGGATCCCGAGAGATCAACAGTTGCGATCTAATCACATTGGAGCAAAGCAAGGCCGAAACTCTGATGGAGAAATATGAATGAACAGGGCAATGTAATGAGAACTGTTGATCTAACTTGGATAAATGGTCACGATTGGTTCGGAGGATCGCAATCGGGGAAGGAAGCGGGTGACACATTTAAGAACTTGCGATTGGTGATGCGCGATTGAGCACCAGCCATCTGATCTGGAACAAGATCGACGGTGGAGACTCAATCGGTGGGGAGACGGATGGGGGTAAAGGAGCGGAGCGGGAGAAATAAGGGTCGTCGGATCAAAAGGAAATCGACAGCGGAGATTACAATCAGAGGATAGCGATCGGGGAGTGTGGCGGGTGGCACACTTTGAAGGTTGCGATTGCGATTGGTGCGGTGGTGCGATGGGCGCGATAGGACTTGCGTAGACCATCGGATCAAAGGGAAATCGACGGCGGGTATTACACCCACGCTCCATAGACCATAACACCATTGCGTCGGAAAATTCGGGTTTGCAAAGGATTGCACCCACACTGATCATTCTGATTGCGATAAGCGCTCGGGGCTTAAGCACTTGGTCCTAGGAGCAGGGCATATGGGGAATTGGTTTAAGGGGGCTGGTCGAAAGGGGCTTAGCTTGTATATGTAAAATGAATGGTTTTTTGGCCTATATTTCAAATGCATTTTAAGGCTAAAAAGGGGTAATGGTAGAGAGGAAAAGGGGGTTATTAAGCCAAACAAAGGGTGTTTGTGAGGTTTAAAGGGGAAATAGGATTATTTTGAGGGGTAAGAAGGGAAGACAAGGGGATAAAAATATGGGTTTAAAAGGTGTGAAATAGGGGGGAAAAGAGGCTTTTTGGGCATTCTTCTTCACAAATAGAGAGGCTTCAAAACTGGGAACAATAGTGAGGATTTCCCAAAGGAAAAAGGCACAAGGAGGCTTTCAAGGATGACGTGTTTTTAGAGGAAATGCATTCCTTGAAGGCTTCAATTGTTTGCTTCATGTTCGGAGCCTTTAAGTCTTCCTCCCCTTTTGGACATGTGCTTAGTTATTCAGCCACGCGACTTAGCTTAGAATTGTTTCTCTCCAGCCATTATTTAAACTTTTCACCACGAGTCATGACATTCGATACTTTGCTACTCAAGGTTATCTTTAAAAATGACTAATGTTAACCATATGATCAACAAGTTGAATATTATTTTCACTTTAAATTTAGTTCATTTCCTTTACTATTATATATTTTTTGTTCATTATGCACTATTCATTTTTTCCTGCACTATACTTTTGCAGCTACAAGAAACCCTACAACCTTGCATTTTTCTAGGTTAACCCCACAAAAATTTACTATGATGCCTTGGATAGTTGTACTTACCCATATTCAAACTTCTCCTTAGCTTCGTTTCCCTCCAACATCACATTTAACATGTTTACCTTGTCGCTAGACAATCTCCTATAGAAAAACATGGACACTTGTAGTAGTTTGCAACTCGCATTCCAAACTCACTCGACAGATTTGCACTAAACTCATGATTTTCTGTCCTTAATGTATTAAAATTCTCCTAGAACCTTGAGAATGGAACTTGGAGGTAGATATACCTTATATATGCCTTTATTTGGTTTGTTGTAGAAACTACTTCTTTTACGCAAAATTAGGGTTTACTATTTGAAAGATTTCATTTAAGAAATGTGTTTTCTTTCCCTACAATATATAATTGGTGTGTTTCATTTCATTGCATATAGTGTATTGTTCCTTCATTTATTACAAATATCCTAGGTTTTCATGTTATTTTATTTCTTCCAATTTTAGCTTTCCTATAGCATAGATTAGTCAAAATGGTTTATGTACTTCTAAATTTCATTCCAAAATTTCCACGTACATAGAAGTCAACAAAAAGAAGAGATAGTTCTTGTTGCACATATAATACCAACCCCTCTTAATTTTGTATGAACCTCAAGTTAACAATTAAAGTTAAGACCCTAATGAAGTGCAATAGTATTTTTGCAATACTAAGGGACATCACTACACTACACAAATTTCCTCATATGCCCAACCATAAACAAAAATAAAATGTAGTTTTTTTTTAAAGCAAAGAATCAATCATATTGCAAAAAATCACTTGTTGTTGCAATGTTACGATAAATCTAAATTTCATAAATTGTTTTAAGCTAGGCTCTCAAGTGGATTTTAAAGAGTAAAGAAGGGAACAAAATTGTCCTAAATTTTCTCGAGACATAAGATGGCAATGAGTGGCATGTTACATGTACACCATTGTATCCCTAATATGTTATGAATTCCAAATAGGAGGGTTCAAGCCAATGAGGTCTTGGCATATCACCATGATGACGTCAACAAAATTTGAACATGTGAATACGTTGAGTGACTCATAGTAATGAGATATTATAGGTGTTTGAATCCTCTAGATATTCTAGATAGAAAATACTCATATTAAACATAATAACACCTCAATTAAAATTAATAAAGAATAAAATTAATAATAAAAATAATAAGTCGGTTCAATTCAATTTTTTATATTATAATTTTTGTTTTTTAATAATGTTTCAAACATTTCAAAAAATAATAATTAGAACATGCATATCACATTAAAAGAACATAATATAAGAGAGATGTTGTAGTGATTTTGAATAATTAAAAACATTTAAATATCAATTTAATAAAAAATTAAAACATAATTTCGTATGGGTGATGTTGTGTTCTCCATAAAAAGCAAATTAATAACAATAATAATAATGATAATAATTGTGTTAGTATGTTTGGTGCACATATGTACGAAATCACACCAACTTAAGGGGTGTGGTTTTCCCTCTTAAGTTATTGGTCATAGGCTTAAAATATATGGAGTCAAGAAAGTTAGTGGAACATGCTAGAACATAAACATACTAGATAGAGAAATAGCATGCATATTCAAACATAAAAATTAAACTAAAACTAAAACAAATAACACAAAAAGCTCTAAATAGATTCAAACAACTTCAATAATCCAAATAGTGGCACTTACATCCCCTCTTATTGAGTGCTGGTAGGAATAAGGATGAAACTTTAACCCACTTGCCAAGGGGCCCTTAGAACTTGGGGTTATAAGTCCCGATGCAAGGATGTATTCACTTCCAATCTGCCTTGGCACAAAGTCTCCCTCTCTCTACTATGGTGGACTGGAGTTGTTGGATGGCCAACAACTGAGTCCCCTCTATCTCTGCTCCGGATCGCACACTACTAGTATTGTTTGGGGCAATTCTGGCCAGCATAAAAATGTTCTCTCAAGTTGTTCATCTATTGGTGGCCTTTTATAGGAGAATTCAAATCCTCCTTCCCTCTCTTGATACATTGTGGATAGTAACCCAAGAGAGGAGGGTGATTCCATTGTGTGCCACATTTATTCCATTGTGTGCTCCCTTGATGTGCTAAGGAGGCTTGGGTGGTTGTCCTTAGGTGGATTCAAGTGTGGAATCAATGTCTTGGAGTGTGCCTTGTGGTCCCGGAAAGTGACTTCCGCCACTCCCAGGATTGTGCACTTTTTCGGTCAAAAGGCGCGCAAGGGCACATTTATCGAAGTATTTTGCGCGCAAAAGCATATTTGACTAGTCC
Organism: Pinus albicaulis; assembly: GCA_034641835.2. Classification (NCBI taxonomy): domain Eukaryota; kingdom Viridiplantae; phylum Streptophyta; class Pinopsida; order Pinales; family Pinaceae; genus Pinus; species Pinus albicaulis. Next base: position 679,697,948 of record CM076570.1, read on the forward strand.
TTCATGTACACAATTTGATTTTTCCTCAGACCTTAGAGATTTTTAAATACTTTCAAATTCTCTAATGTCTCTCAGCCCTGTAAATCCTTTTGCCTGACATTAAATAATGTCACCTTTTCTTGTACAATTTTTCAGTGATAACAATAATAAATAGAAATAAAATAATAAATCTCTTGAATTTAATTTATTATATTACAATTTTGATTTTATTAATAAAATCAAAAAAAATTTCTTATAAAAACTATAATATACATATCACATTAAAATAAATATAAATAATAATCATTCATATTAGTAATCATGATATTCCAAAATATATATACGCATATAAAAATTTAATAAATTTAATTCATAAATGTATAAATAATTAAATTTGTATATAAAGAAACACGAAATATATAAAATATAAATAACAATAATAATACCAGTGTATTTTACAATTTCATATTTAAATTTAATTAATAATCATATGAAACTTAATAATATATATATATATATATATATATATATATATATATATATATATATATATATATAGCTAATGCTATTCATATCATATTAACAGTTTAAAAAATAATAATTATAAATCATATCAAATGTTTAAAGTAAAATAATTATGAAACATGTTAAATAAAAATGCCAAACTCATATGTGTAATCATATTTATCAAAGCTAGACTCCTAAGGGAAACTCAATTGGTGAAACCTCCTTTAAATTAAGTAAATGAACAATTTTTGGATGATTCAAATGAAAAAATCTCCTTTCTATTTATAGGAGTCTAAGGGGTCAAAATATAATTAGATATAACATAAAGATAATAATTTAAGGGAACAACAATTACAATAGTGGATTTTTGTGGGGCACAATAATAACAATATGAGGACTACATGGTCACAACAATAACAATAAGGGGCTACACTAATATTATAGGGACCTAACACAACGTCAAAAAACAACATGTATAGGTGTATTAATTTCCATCGGAAGCATCATGGAACCCAAAAAGCAAAGGTTTTCTAAAGGTCCTGTTGCAGAGGTAAATCCCCTCTGTGGGCAGAGGCGATCCCTACTGTTAGCACCTGAATTGGACCCCAGGCTGAACAGGAAAAACAGGGTAACAAAGTAAACCACGCTCAACCTTGTAGCTAGCCCTACAAGGACAGGAGAGGGCTCTCTCCATGAAAGAATATTCAATGAAACACAAATAAAGGGACTGATATTAGGCTAGATAAAATGATGGGAAAAGGGTTTAATAAAAGGAATGAATGAATTTCAGGTATGTGTGGGATAAAAAGGATAGTTGAAACCGGGAATTAAATCAGGACACAGGGTATTTCATGGGGCAAGATAGGCAGGAAACTTAGCAAATAAATCTAAATAGGGATGGGATGGACAGACTGATGAGGAGCTGAAAAGGGCACAGTAAATGGATCCTTTTCAAACAGAAAGAAACAACATAGAACATGAACGATTTCCCAAGGTAGAGCATATAAAATGGATTCTACCTTTCTATCTTGAAAGCATTCAAAAGGAAATGTTTATGGATGAATGGAACACATAACAATTCACAAATGAAACAAAGGAGAAAAACAAACGCTAAATCTCATACCACATGGATCCCACAAATCAAAGTTGCATCTGTTATTAATCCCTGTCAAACTGTACAATGGGCGCAAAATGTTCTTCCACACTTTTCCCCTACTGCTCACTCACAGAACTATGATTTACCATTACAATAAATACACTGAAATGTGGGAGCATGGATCCACAGAAAAGGGAGCTGTTCTAACAACTGAAGAACTGAAATACCATCATAGTAAAGAAATACAACAATCTGCTCCTGAAAATAAGGGACAACATTGCATTGGACCACTTGGAGCTTTCGCTGTTATGCTGTATGAAAGAAAATAGGTAATCCGATGAACAAATTTCCTATTTTGCTGCTGTTGTAACAATCTTTGTTTTTTAAATAAGTTTTGCGACCTTTTACTGTCACTTTGCTTTTCGTTTGAATGAAACCAACTTTTTAATAAAAATACCTTTGGAATGAAACTTTTGCCTTTGGGTGAAGGGAAAATCTATGTCGGAAGGGGGGGGCGAAGGGAAAGAGGTGGGACCCATGTTTAATCGGCATATGAGATCGGAGGCTCGGGCGGATAACATAAAAAATTCTGCCGATGTGATTGGGAGGACGCGATGAACTGTGGGACGTCCGATCGACGGGGCAGATCGACGGTGCAGGATCAATCGGGAGTTGGCCATCGGGATGAGTCAATCGGAGGGGCTAATTTGAATGCGCCGATTGTGTATGGGACGTTGGATAAAGGAGGAAGATCAACGACGGAGACATCAATCGGAGGTTTTGCCATCGGGGAAGTGGATCGGGAGATGCGATCGGGTAATCGGAAGAGGGACTTGCGATCGGGTAATCGGAAGAGGGACTTATGAAAGTGCCGATCGCCAATGGCCCGATTAACTCTGAGTCGTTGGATCGGCGAGGGCAATCAACGGTCGGATGTGCATTGGAGGGGGAGCAATACAATCGCATCGGAACTTTTGGATAAGGGTGATCGGGGCACTCAAATAAACGTTGCGAAGAGCGGTGGGGTTTTATAATAAAACCTTTAGACTTTATAATAAGGTTTTACAGGGTCATGCGGGGGAAGTGGTTACGAATTGTGATGCAACGGGACTTTATAATAAAATATTTAAAATTTTTATTACAAAGTTTCAATGGAGTATGGAGGGGAAGTGGTTTTTGGAATAAATCGCATATTTGTTAAATTATTTTATAATGCGATTTTATAATCGGAAGGGGGGAAAAAAGGGATTTATAAAGGAAAGTTTAAACTTTAATAATACAAAGTTTAAAGGAAAAATAGGAAATAGGGGGTATATGAGGATATAGGGACTTTTACTTCACTTAAGCATAAATTTCAATCCAGAAGTCAGTTTTGAGAGTGTAGTATACCATTGCTAAGCTCTTTCCGGGCTCTTTTTGATGGATCTACTTGGAGGATGATTTGGCGGTGAACATGCTATGGAAAAATCTTCTGAAGGCAGGGACATCACTTTTTGGAGATAACAGCTTCTGAATTGTGACTTATTACATATGATGATATAAAATTACATAATGAATGATAATAATAAAGGAAAAATATCATGTTTTCACCTCAAAACATGGTTTTGAGGTAAAAATTACATCAAGCTGGATAAACTGTTTATTTGATCTTCCTGGTGCAGTGACTTTGAATTTATTGACTTTCCTCATGACCTTGCTGATATTATTGACATTTGACTCATTAATTTGACCATGGTGAGACCCTAGAAACTAATCAGAGCCATCCTATGACCTACTGATATGAGTTTGAGAATGAAAGTGACTAAATGACTAAAGACTATAGAAAGGAAAATCAAAAATTACATCATGAGGGAAAACTACCATCAATGAATCCATGACCTAGCGGAATGGTGAAATTTATTTGGTATGAGACGCCTAATATGAAAATGCAAAAGAGTAATTTTGATCACTAATGGCAGTATGACTAGACTGACACTAACATTGGCTCTAATGGGGATGGTAGCTCCTTGGAGGTGCCAAGAACACCGTAGACCAAGTAGCCTTATCCATTGGGCATGGAGTCAAAAATGTTGAAAACTGACACAAATGCAAACTGACTCTGACTCTAGACTAAGACTGAAAACTAAAATAAAACCAAACCATACACATATCATTCAAGTTTTATAGCCTTCACCTCGGGCCCCAAACTTGATTGACTGTGTATTTTAACTCTGATCAAAATAACATGGTATATACAATGATGATGAGAAAGATTCTGATTTCATGTCTTCAACAATGGTAGTGCTTCAGCAGCCTACCATTTACTACTCCACCTGGACAATCCTGGCCATCCATTTCTGAAAGCAAGAAGGCATTTTGTCCCCTGTATGCTGTAATTCTGTATGGTCCCTTCCAAAGGTTGTCAAACTTACCGTGCTTCCCTTTGTCTTCATTTATTGCATCCCATTTCAACACTACATCATTTAGCTGAAACTTTTCTGCTTTTGTCTTCCTGTCATAGATCTTTTTAATCTTGTCCTGCAACTGACTTGATTTCTGTGACACTTCTTCTCTTGTTTGTTGAAGGTGAATCATCTAGTTGATTCTTCATTGGTTGTCATCATCTTCGCTGCCAACTTCTTGTAACAATCTCATAACTGGAACTGTAAGAGAATTAGGAAAGACAACATCAGTACCATAAACCAGCTCAAAAGGTGACATACCTATTGATTTTTTACTGTTGACTTTGTCTGCCCACAGTGCGTTGATAAGCTTTCGGTGCCAATTTCTTTTGTTTGCCTCCAACATTTTCTTAATTATATTCATCAGCGATTTGTTCGATGACTCTGCCAGGCTGTTGCCTTGCGGATAATATGATGTTGAATGGCCCAGCATGATGTTATATTTGTCACAGAAATCGATCATTTTCTTTGATTTGAACGCGGTTGCATTATCTGTCACAATTTTACATGGGCAGCCAAAACGAGATAAAATATTCGATTCAAGGAATTGAATAATTACCGCGTTAGTCGCTTGTCTAGTAGGGACGGTCTCGATCCATTTCGTGAAGTAATCTGTTCCTGTCAGTATCCATCAATGCTGTGCTGAGGACGTGGGATGTATTTCTCCTATAAAATCGAGCCCCCACTACTGAAAGGGCGCGTTCACTGAAACTGGTTTCAAAGGAAGTGGAAGCAAATTCTTCTTCCCTTGGAAAATTTGGCATTCATGACATTTCATCACTATTTTATATAAATTAGAAAATAATGTGGGCCAATAATACCCGGCTCTCAATACCTTGTTCGCTGTAGTTTTCCAAAACAAGTGACCACCACAGTCACCTTTATGGAAATCGTGCATTACCTTTTGAGCTTCTTCTTCAACCAAAAAATTTAGCAAAACGCCTCCTGGATCCTTCCAAAACAGAGCACTGTTTAAAATGCATTACTTTGCAGATTTAAGCTTCAAAGATCTAACTTTACTCTTAGACATGCCTGGAGGAGGTGACAAATGCTGAAGAACATACACAATATCTGAATACCAAGGGGACTGCAGAAAAATATCTGAAATAGGAACCAACAAACCTTCATCTTCCTCTTCTGACATTGTTGTAATGAGGTTTATATCTAAAGCACGCAGATTTGATTGAGCCATCAATTTCGCCAAGCCTTGGCCTTTGATAAATTTCGTGGGCTTGATCTCCATATCATACTCCAACATAGCTGCTATCCATTTTCGTCTTTGACCTTATGGACCAATTTGCATCAACACATCCTTCATTGCTACGTTAGGGAAATATGCTATAGTATGTGAATGTAGAATATAGACCCTAAAATCTTTCAATGCCTTGACAAGAGCCAATGCCTGTTTTTCAATAATATTATATCTTGAAGCAGCATCTCTAATAGTCCTACTGAAAAAGGCAATTGGATTTTCTACTTCATCTCTCTTTTGCATTAAAACAACATCCATAGTATGCTCAGATGCAAACGAAAATATAATAAAATCTTGAGTATAGTCGGGACTTATCAGAACTGGGGCATTAGATAAAGCAAAATTTACCAAATTGAATGACTTGATAGCTTCTTCACTCCACTTAACAGTGCTGTCTTTCTTCAACATATTGGTCATTTCTCTCAAATGTTCAGCCAGATTAGGTATAAATCTGCGCAAAAAATCCATCTTACCATTGAAGGCCTGAATCTCTTTCTTGTTCCGTGGAAGATCTATGAGCTGAATTGCCTCCACTCTAGCTAGATCTATGCAGATGCCTTCTTTAGAGATGATATGCCCGAGCAATTTTCCCTCATCCATGGCAAAAAGGCTCTTCTTGGGATTGAGAGAAATCCCAAACTTTCTGCAACGCTGAAAAACCACTCTTAGATGGTGCAAATGCTCATCATCTGAACCTGAAAACACTGTCAAATCATCCAAATAAACAACAAGAAAAACATCTTTTTCATTTGCAAAAGCAATTTCCATTGCATGCTGGAAGGTAGCTCCAGCGTTCTTCAATCCGAAGGGCATCTTAACATACTGGAAGGTTCCCCAGGGTGTTGTGAAGGCAGTTTTATCTTGGTCCTTCTCATGCACCAAGATCTGATTGTAGCCTGAGTAGCCATCAAGTACTGAAATCCTAGATGCTCCAACTACTCTCTGCAGAATATGGTCCATTTTCGGAAGTGGGTAATTATCCTTTAAGGATGCCTTATTCAAGTTACGAAAATCTATACACAATCTTATTTCTCCAGTATTTTTACGCACTGGGACCAAATTCGAAATCCAATCAGAAAATCTAATAGGAACTATGATTCCTGCTTTGTACAACCAGTTTACCTCCTTTTCAATTGATGGCAGCAGCTTTGGATTGATTCTTCTTAGCTTCTGTCTGAAAGGCTTTTGATCCAACTTGATAGGAATTGTATGCTGAATTATGTTCTTATCATAAAATTTCAAATATAAATAATCCCATGCAAATACATCAGAAAATTCAGAAAGAAACTTAACATACTTCTCCCTTACCTCAGGGGATAATGCCTTTGAAAATTTGACAAACTTAGGCTGGTCAGCTGTTCCAATATTCACATCTTCAACTCCTTTTTCCATGGGCACCAAGCTTGGCTTCTTTGCGACATCATCCTGATCAAAAAGCTCCTCTAGAGGTATGAAACCTCTAGGAATTACATTATCCTTTAGCTGCAATATGTCCATCTAGTTTGCTTCTAAATCTTGATCATCCACCTCATACTCACCTTCTATGGGAGTATCTTTGAATTTTCCATCACCCTGCAAAAATGCATTAATATCATTGTCATCCAAAAATACTTGCCAATACCTTAAATTGTCCGGAACAGCCGGCCTATGTTTGACATAGATCTAAAACTTATTATTTGAGTTCATCGGAATCTTAAAGTTACTTGCAGTAGTGGAAAGGGAATCAGCAATAATGTTCTGCATCCTGGGCACTGCTGTCAAAGTATATTCAGGGAATGTTTTCAAAATGTCCAAGACTGCATTTCTGTATGCCCTCAATCTTGGATGTTTTTCTTGGTATTATCCCTTCACCTGTTTAATTATCAAGACTGAGACCTACAATCAAAGCCTCATATTCTGCTTCATTGTTAGAGCAATCAAAATCTAGCGTATAAGCACAAACTCTAACATTGCTGGGGACCTTCTCAGGATGGAAAATAGGGCTCCTAATCCATATTCCAATGCCTGCTCCATCCTTACCAACAGCTCCATCAAAATCCATACTCCATAGGCCTTCTTCTTCTTCTTGAAGATGCTGGAAATTTGTTTCTTTCTCTTCTTTACCTTGGCTGATTTCCAGCTGTTGACTGTCCTTTCGCTGTTGGCAGGCAAGAGGTTTAGAAGTGTTTGCCGCTTTATCCTTTTCCTGTTTCAGGACTTCTTTGAAATTCTCTGAAATCTCAGGTATTTCATCTACTTGTACCAATTGAACATTCTCATCATTTAAACCACCATTAGAATACAAGACAAAAGACTCTAAATCTGTGTGGACAACATTAATGGGATGATTTACAGGCTTGTCTTTGCTGGTAATCATATATTTCATTTTCTTTTCCCTATATAACTTCCTCAACTGGCCAAATACAGGGATAGTGGCATAAGAGAAGTCAAGCTGCATAGTTCCTTTGAGTTTGGCACCCCAAGACTTAGATAAAAGCATTCCAAACCTTGGTGGGACATCAACAACAAATACGTCCATCAAGACATTCTTTGCTGGAATCTGATCTAAAGACACTAAAAAATCTTTAATTAGACCAATACAGTGGACCCTACTTTAGTCGAAGGAATACAAATCATGATATTTTCGATGATATCAAGACCTAGATTCTCTATGACAACTTTGGACATCAAATTATGTGAGGCCCCAGAGTCTAACATAGAATTATGAAGGATAAAATCATGTACTCTAAGACTCAGGTAAAAAGGAGGGACTTCATTTTCTTCAGATTCTTCTGTGGCTGGACCGAAAATAAGTTCAGGGAAATCATCTTCTACATTAACCATATCAGAAATAGAGTCTATTTGCAAGACTTTGGACACCTGAGTTTTATACGCACTATTCTTCACCAACTCTATGAGGGGCATAGACACCTTTAACTTAGAAATTTCATTTTCTAGATTAAAGGAGGGAGTTTTTTCTACCTTTTTAATGGGCGGGTATTTCTTCTCTGTTGGTTCCTTTACTGTGTTCTGCTGGTTCTTTTCATTTGCTGCATTAGTAACTACAGGTGCTTTGCTAGAGGAAGGGTCAACCGGTTTCTTTGCTTTCTTCTGTGCATCGTTCTTCATTTGGAGTTCTTTTCTCTTTTGAATGGGACTGGTTGTAACCTCTCTATTCCTTAAAGAGTACTGCCTTTGCAGAGCTGACAGAGCATTCATATACCCTCTCTAGTAGTCATCGAACTCTTCTTCCAATACTGTGTCATTGGCCAAAATGAAATATTGGTCTTTTTGAATATCTGGAGTCGCCACTGTGTATTCTTCATCTTCTGTGAGGAAAATTGGCGCACCATCAGCTGTGAAAAAGTGATTAGCCTCAATCACAGGATCATCGTCATATGAATATGTCCCTTGCACGTAGTTTTGCTGCAATGGAGTTTTAATCTGCTGCTTGTTGGGTGTGGAGCCTGATTATCTTGTTTACTTTGTATCACAGCATTGGACCCCTGTACCTTAAAAGGGGCGGCAACGCCGCCCGTAATTAATCGCTGCCATGGGGGGTCCAGGGGGGCAGCAGCACTTTTTGGAGCCCCCCCCTGGTGGGGGTTTTGGGGGCAGCACCCCTTAAGCTAAAAACATATGTAAAATGTCCTTGTAAAAGTATAGTAATTTCTAGTCAATCTGGGCCGTTCATTAGGCAAATGATCTGACGGTAGAAGTTATGTTTAGTTTAGGGTTTTTTGCCCTAGAAGGCAACCCCTCACTTTTATGAGGGTATTGTATTGCGGCTATGCATTGTATGTGTATTCTTGGAGCGAGAAACAGAGAGGGAGACTATGAGAAAGAATAGAGGATATTACAATGGATCTGCTGTAGGTTTTGTATTTTTCATATTGCTGGATAATAGAAAGGAAGGACTGGCTGTTCGAGGTGGACGTAGCCCAAATTGGGTGAACCATGTATATCTGTGTCTCTCTAGTTTTATGTGTTTTTTGTGTGCTTGTATTTTCCACATATTTTATGTGTTGCATTTCTCCATAATATATAATTTTCTAACAACTGGTATCAGAGCCGAAGGTATATTTGGCTGATAAACTCGTAGGAAAGAAGGGTTCTTGGTTTGAGTGGGAGCAATGGCGGACGATGGTAAGTTTAGGGTCGAGAAATTTAACGCCCAAAACTTCCCGCTTTGGAAGATGCAGATGGAAGATTATCTGTCTCAGAAAGATCTATACCTACCATTGAGCGGAAAAACAAAGAAGCCGACGGCCATGACAGATGTGGAATGGAACATTCTTGATAGAAAGGCACTCGGAACAGTACGGTTGTGCCTTGCAGCATCAGTCGCCTTCAATATTTCGAAGGAAATAACAACAAAGGGTTTGATGCAGACGTTGGCGAAACTATATGAAAAACCCTCGGCCTCAAACAAGGTATTTCTTATGAAACGACTATTTAATATGAAGATGTCAGAAGGTGGATCTGTTGCAGACCATTTAAATGAATTTAATACAATTACCAGTCAGTTAAGTTCTGTAGGGGTAAAATTTGATGATGAAGTTAGAGCTCTGTTATTCCTGTGCTCATTACCAGAAAGCTGGAATGGTTTAGTTATGGCCATTGGTAACTCTGTCTCTGGATCTAGTACTTTAAAGTTTGATGATGTTGTTGGTGCTATCCTTAGCGAGGAAATGCGACGGAAAAGCTCCGGTGAGACATCAGGTAATGCTTTGAGTGCAGAGTCTAGGGGAAGAATAATGGAAAGAGGAAAGAGCTCGGGATATCGCAGTAAATCAAGGAAAGGCAGATCCAAGTCTAGATCAGGAATAGTGTGCTGGAATTGCGGAAAGAAAGGACACCTAAAGAAATACTGTAGATCTCGGAAGGGAAAAGAAGGAGACACACAGCAAGAAAACAATCATGAAGCAAATGTGACAGGTGATGTGTTACAATATGCTTTGATTCTTTCTTTCGAAAATGTTACTGATTCTTGGGTTGTAGATTTAGGGGCTTCATTCCATGCCACACTTGATAAGAAATATTTTCATGACTATGTTCAAGGAGATTTTGGACAAGTTCGTTTGGGTGATGATAAACCCTGTAAAATTGTTGGAATGGGTAAAGTTCTTGTAAAACAATAGAATGGAAACCAATGGCTACTAAAGGAGGTAAGGCATGTTTCAGATCTGAAGAAAAATATGATTTCAACAGGGCAGTTAGGCGGTGAAGGTTGTGTGACAACTTTCACAGATAAAACTTGGAAGGTCACCAAAGGAGCCTTGGTAATAGAAAAAGGTGAAAAGTTTGGTACATTGTATTTATGCAATGGTATTTCTAACTCTGTTAATGCTTTAACTTCCAAAGGAGCAGATGCAGCATTATGGCATCATAGGCTCGGGCACATGAGTGAGAAGGGGATGAAAATTCTTCACTCAAGAAATTTGTTGCCAGGTTTGAAGAATGTTGATTTGGATTTCTGTGAGAATTGCATTTATGGAAAACAGAAGAGAGTCATATTTCTCAGAGTTGGGAAAGAAAAGAAGAGCGAAAAAATTGGAGCTTGTGCATACAGATCTATGGGGACCTGCTCAGGTATCATCTCTTGGTGGCTCTCGTTATTATGTTACTTTGATTGATGATGCAACTAGAAAAACATGGATTTATTGTATTCAGAATAAATATGATGTATTTGATACTTTCAAGAAATGGAAAGCTTTGGTTGAGATTGAGACAGGAAAGAAGTTGAAGTGTCTCAGATCAGACAATGGAGGTGAATATTGCAACAAAGAGTTTGATAGGTACTGTTCAGAGCATGGAATTCGCAGAGAGAAGACAGTTCCAAGAACACCACAAGAAAATGGTGTGTCAAAAAGGATGAACAGAACAATCATGGAGCGTGCAAGGTGCATGAGATTGCATGCAGGATTGCCTTTACAATTTTGGGCAGATGCTGTAGATACTGCTATTTATCTAATAAACAGAGGGCCTTCAAGTTCCTTGGATGGTGGTATTCCAGAGGAAGCATGGACAGGTAAAAAGGTAAACTACTATTTTTTAAAGCCTTTTCGTTGTGAGGCCTTTGTCCATATTAATAAAGAAAACAGAACAAAGCTTGAGGCAAAATCAAAGAAATGTACCTTTATTGGATATGGTGCTAATGATTTTGGTTATCACTTATATGATTATGAAAATCACAAAATCATTAGGAGTAGAGACGTAATATTCAATGAAAAGGTCTTGTAGAAGAATCAACTGCAGGAAAAGAAACAGGAAAAAGAAAGCAAGGAATACATGGTTCTTGATGAGATAAATGAAAAAGTAAAGGTGCCTGAAAATAATAATAATCAACAACCACAGCAACAACAACCACCACAACAGCAACAGGCACCTCAAACACCTGAAAGTGGTGTTAGAAGATCTACCAGGATAAGTAGACCGCCTAAACGATACTCTCCTTCATTATATTATTTATTTTTGACTGATTCTGGTGAACCTGAATATTATGAAGAAGCAATGCAGGTTGAAAGCAGGAAGAAGTGGGAGCTAGCCATGGAAGAAGAGATGGACTCCTTAATGCATAACCAGACTTGGGACTTAGTCAGGTTGCCTGTAGGTAAAACTACATTGCAGAATAAATGGGTTTACAGGCTGAAGGAAGAAGATGGAGGAAAATAGAGGTACAAAGATAGACTTGTGGTGAAGGGGTTTGCACAAAAGAAAGGTATTGATTTTGATGAAATATTTTCTCCTATTGTTAAAATGAATTCAATCAAAACTATTTTAAGTCTTGTAGCAGTGAAAGATTTACATATTGAACAGTTAGATGTAAAGACAACATTTCTCCATGGAGATTTGGAGGAAGAGATATACATGCAGCAACCAGAAGGATATGAGGTAAAAGGGAAAGAAAAATTGGTGTGCAGGTTAAAGAAGAGCTTGTATGGTTTAAAACAAGCTCCAAGGTAGTGGTATCTAAAATTTGACAAGTTCATGTCTGAACAAGGTTATACTAGATGTCACTCTGATCATTGTGTTTATCTAAAAAGGAAAAATGATGGCAGCTATATTATATTGTTATTGTATGTAAATGACATGCGTGTTGCAGGATCTAACATGCAGGAAATAAATGTGCTCAAAAGAAAATTGGCAAATTCATTTGCAATGAAGGATTTGGGAGCTGCAAAACAAATCCTTGGTATGAGGATAACTAGAGACATGAAAAATCGCAAATTAACACTGTCTCAGAATGAGTACATAGAGAAGGTGTTGAAAAGATTTAATATGCAGAATGAAAAACCAGTTAGTACACCTTTTGCTAGCCATTTCAAACTTAGTAAGGAGATGTGCCCAAAGACCCAAGAAGACATGGATTATATGTCTAAAGTTCCATATGCATTAGCAGTTGGAAGCTTAATGTATGCAATGGTATGCACAAGGCCTGATATTGCACATGCAGTGGGAGTTGTAAGCAGGTACATGAACAATCCAGGAAAATAACATTGGATGGCAGTAAAATGGATTCTCAGATATTTGAGAGGTACCACAAATCAAGCATTATGCTTTGGTGGTTCAAACATTTCTCTACAAGGATATGTTGATGTAGATATGGGAGGTGACAGAGATAAAAGGAGGAGCACTACAGATATGTATTTACTGTAGCAAATCCCTGCATATGCTAACAAAGTTGTAACCAAGGAGAAACCGGAACATGCTCAATTTCAATTGGTCTTCAAGGATGACGATGAAGATGATGAACAAAGTCTCAAAGAGGAGGTCATTGTCCAACAATGAAGTAATGTGGAGTTGTTGCCAATCGCCCCAAGTGGGAGATTGTCATGGAGCTCCGATTATCTTGTTTACTTTGTATCACAAAGATTGAACCTCAGACTTAGCAAGGGCGGCAATGCCGCCCGTAATTAATCATCGTTTATGGGGGGTCCAGTGGGGGGCGACAAGCAGCTGAGTTCCCCTCGGCGGGGGTTTTGTGCGCGCCCCCGAAGCTAAAAACAGATGTAAAATTGCCTTGTAAAAGTATAGTAATTTCTAGTCAATCTGGGCCGTTCATTAGGCAAATGATCTAACGGTAGAAGTTATGTTTAGTTTAGGGTTTTTTGCCCTAGAAGGCAACCCCTCGATTTTATGAGGGTATTGTATTGCGGTTGTGCATTGTATGTGTATTCTCGGAGCGAGAAACAGAGAGGGAGACTGTGAGAAAGAACAGAGGATATTACAACGGATCTGTTGTAGGTTTTGTCTTTTTCATTTTGCTGGATAATAGAAAGGAAGGACTGGCTGTTCGGGGTGGACGTAGCCCAAACTGGGTGAACCACATATATCTGTGTCTCTCTGGTTTTATGTGTTTTTTGTGTGCTTGTATTTTCCGCATATTTTATGTGTTGCATTGCTCCATAATATATAATTTTCTAACACTGCTGCAGTGGCATAGCTTGGTCCTGCGTTCTTTTCTCTCTCTGTTTAATTTTGAATTGCAGCTGCTGCCCCTAAAATTTGGATTTCTTATTTGAGGCTCCGGTCTGTCTGCAATGGTTAACCTACCGACCATTTTTTCTACTTTTCTGATCAGAGTGTCCATTTTACTATCTAAAGTAGAGGCCTCCTCTTTTATTGTGACTCTTTTCTCAGCTCTGGCTCGTGCTCTTTTAGCCAGCAGATTAGCTTCAACGTTTACCGCTATCTTCTGCATGTCTTCAAGTGAAGACGGGTCTCTTTCACACAGCTGATATGCCATGTCGGCATCAAAACCTTCGGGAAATTTCAACAATGCTAATCCCACAGGAGGCTTCAAGTTAGCTGGAATAGCATTATATACAACATTGAATCTTAAACAATAATCCTGCATGGTTTCACCCACATTTCTTTTAATGTTCTCATACTCAGACAAAATTTGGAGTGGGTTCTTTTTTACCTCCCACCGCTCCAGGAACTGAGTGTGCAACTCCTGAAAAGTGTGAATTGAGCTTGGTGGTAAGGCTCTAAACCACTTTCTGACTTCGCCTCCGAAGCTTTGAACAAACAACCTTGTTGTTACATTCTCCACTTCTACCTCATGCAAATCAAAAAATTCATTCAATTTATCAACGTGCTGCTGAGCCATGATGCTCTGAGTGGCATCAAAAATAGGAATTTTAATTTGATAGTCAGCTGGCATATCATTGAGGACCTGGGGTAAGACCAGGGGTGCATACCTGGCAGCCATAACTCTGGGTGGATTTACAACTGGATTTGTACGATTTGAGGGAGGTGTTGATGGAGGAGATGATAATTGGGAAATGACTGATGGGAGTGCTGATGAATTGGGAGGAGGAAATATTGCTTGTGATGATTCTGAAGGCTCAGGAATATTAGTTATAGTGATGGACTGAGGAGAATTCAAAATGTAATCGTCAATGGAGGAATTTTCTCTTTGGACTTCAATATCTACAAGGAAGTCAGGATCTAAAACTGTATCATCAATGTCATTTTCAGACTTATTCCTAAATAAAGAAAGCTCAAAATTATCTTCAAAGGAAAGGTCTTCTACAAAAAACCATTTACTGGGCCAAGTATAGGATCTGAAGACGGGTCTGGGGCTTAATGATCCTTCTTGTCTTCTGACAATTCTTGGGAAAAGATTCGGATTTTCAAACACAGGGGGAGGATTTGGATTTGGATTAGCCCTAGTGTATCTTCTTGAAGCCAGTGTGGTTGAATTTCTTCTATTTTACAACAATTTTATTTCCAGCCTAGCAAACTCTAAACATCATCGTTTAAAAGTCTAGGATTATCTGATGTACTGGGGCAAATTTGCAAGTCAGATGTCACATTTATAAAACTATACCGGAGATTGACTGAAGCAGCTTTTATCTACTTATGCACTTGCAAAGAAATGTGCTGTTCGAGCGCTACCTGGAATAACTTCAGGCTCTGTCTATATTTTATAAAACAAATGTTGAGTCCCGAATTTGTCTCTTTTCCATACACTTTTCCATATCTCTTTCACTCACCTAAACCTCCAAAATTGTCAATATCATGTGCAAAAGGGTATCTAACATGGTTTTTAATTATGTTTGTGTGTTTTCTATTTGATTTAGATTTTGTTCATACAGCTGCGGAAACTTGTCACTTTCCGCAGCCGCTGCAACTTTCCGCAGCTATTTTGTGGAAATCAATGTTATAGGTGTCAACGAAGGAAACGAGCCACATGGGCAGGCTAGGAATGACAAGGACATGGTTCGTGTCCTATTGGTTCAATGAAATTCGTCAAGGAAAGCCGCGGTCAAAGCCATCCACGTGGAAGTCAACTGTGGAGTTCTATGTCGGCTGGACTCTGTTTCGTGGCATAGAAACATCCATACGGCTGTTTCCCAAGCTTGTGGAAGTTAATTGACATCTGTGCAAAGTTCTGGAGTTGAATTTAAGCGCCCACCTTCCATAGATCCGTTTCCCAAACATGGCCATACTCCTAAATCCGTGGCCTTCGTGGTCTACGTGTTGGCTGCTATCATAAACTTCAGGAAACAGTTACATTTTATTGCTTTATAAAGAGCGTTTGTATACGCACGTAGAGTTAGTGAATGTGAGTTGATAGTTGTTAGTTGTTAAGTTGATGTGCGTACTCTGTTATGTGGTGATTACGCTGCCTTGAGCCGTAATACCACCAGCCTGTAATGACTTTCTTTTTAATGTGAAAAACTCTGTTTCATAACTTAATTTGTGTTTGAAGATCATACCAGAGCTACGTAGAGGGCCCCTGCTCAGCCGAGGTTCTGTGTATTAATGTATATATTTTTCATTTCATTTCTTTAAGTAATCATTGTATCATAACCCATTACATGTTCATATTTCATAGTTGTTTTATTTCTGTTCATACATTTCTGTAATTTCCATTGCATTCCTGTCTTTTATGTTTTTATGATTTGTTAAAATACTGATCAGTTTTCTTGTGCAGGTTTTAGGTAGACACCCCGGGGCATTTTCATAGTATTTTCGCTAATGATATGAAACTGATATTATTCTGCTGCTAGTTTTCTTTCACAGTCTTTGTTTAACTTCAGTTTTGTTTTGTGCATTTCAATTTTGTTTATCTGATTCAATAGTTAAAATTAGACATATTAAGCTACTCATAGTGTCTTCAGCTACCTCCGAAAGCCACAGCTGGACTGATGGTGAGGGGCTGCATGATGAGATGTGTAGTTTAGTATTAGTTTCCTTTCAGCAAAATTAGATATATTAAGCTGCTCATAGCGTCTTCAGTTTCCTCCGAAAGCCACAGCTGGACTGATGGTGAGGGGCTGCATGATGAAGTGTGTAGTTGAGTATTAGTTTCTTTTCCGCAAACTTAAATATATTGAATCATGTATGACATCTTCAATTGCCTCCGAAAGCCACAGCTGGACTGATGGCGAGGGATTGAATCATGTGTGTATGGTTTAGTATTAGTTTACTTTCTGCAAATTAAATATCAGTTACACACGTTGTTTATGATTACTTCCACAAGTCATAGCTGGTCTAATGATGAAGGGTCAGAAAATGAATTGATGTAATCTGGTTTAGATTTCTTTCATTGCAACTTTGAATTTCCATAAGCGTAGTTTCTTTTGTGTTCGGTTGGCAGCAAGAATAGTTTAGTTTTCATATTCACTAGTTTCTTGTTTTGATTCATTAGATTAACAGCACTTTCCATTTCAGCAGTTTACTTTCTTTTGTCATTGTAATTCCACTTTGCTTTTGAAGTTTCGAGATTGGAAAATCATTATAGGGGAATATCATTTCCTTGAACAATTATAACCAAGCTTGTTTCTCACTTTAGAATTTCCATTTCACCTTAGAAAGACCATAAACGACAAAAAGATAAGAAAGAGGTTATCTTGCACATATAGTGCGCCGCACTTCATCAGCTTACGATTCCCGCATTGACAATTAAATGCAGCAATTTAGGACACACTAAATTGACCAAACATTTTGGCGCCGTTGCCGGGGAAGTGTAACTAGGTAGCCAATTTCTTAAAAAAAAACACATAAAATCATAAAAGAAGGAAAAACTTGATAACTTCTTGAAGTATGCTCTCCTCTTGCACCTAGTGTGATCTAGAGGATCAGAAAAGAGAGTTATTGGTTTAGTAATTTCTTAAGTATGCTCTCTTCTTGCACCTAGTGTGATCTGGAAGATCAGAAAGAGAATTATTAGCCCAACTTTTGTTAAAAAAAAAAAACTAAAAAAATGACATGCATAGAGCAAGAGATTCTAGGGGAAGGTTTATAGCTAAAGCCAAGAGTTTGATTTTTACAACTCCATCTTCTTCAAGGCATAGACCAGATTCACCATCATCTACCCCTAGCCTTAAGATTTTTGGAAGCCAAAGAACAGCTGAATTAGAGGATTCTCCTACACCACCTATTAAAGCCTACTTTGAAAACAAAGAAACTTTCTTTCATCCTTCCTTGATAGAAGAACTAGAGGACTATAAGGACTCTAAAGAAGCTATCATGGCAGAGGAAGTAATAAATAGAGGTGGAGATAGAGGAGGAGGAGATAATGAAGATAACAATGGTGAAGGAAATAATGGTAGAAATAGGGACGATTTTCTTGGATTCCCTATAGTTGATGAGGAAACTCATGCAACAATGAAAAATATTTCACCATCCGTTCTCCCTAACTTTTATGGATTACGAAGTGAAGATCCTGAAACATTTCTGTTTGAGTTTGAAGTAGTGTGCCGAACTTATGACTATATGGAAGATTCTCAAAAACTCAAACTATTTCCTTCAACCTTGAAGGGATCTGCTTTGAAATGGTTCATGGGATTAGCCACTCAATCTATCATGACTTGGAATGATATGAAACAAACATTTTTGGATAGATACTTGGATTATTGTATGCCCACCAATCACAAGGATGAGGTATTCAAAATGATGCAAAAAGAAGATGAAAATTTGGAAGACTTAATTGAAAGATTTCAATACAACTTGAAAAGAGCAAAGATGAGCAACTTAGATAATGAAACCTTGGAAGCCCTCCTATTAAAAGCCATTAGAGATGAATGGATAGACATTTTAAACATGATGGGTAAAGGAGACATTTCTCAACTCCCATTTCATGATATAACAGAACTATGTATCCAATTTTCAAGGGGAAGATCTAAAACTGGAAAAGGGCCTAGGGATTCTTCTCTTATTAGGGCTAAAAAATCTGCAACTGGATCAGTAAGTAGGGCAGAGATTGGTAATATGCTTGATGAGTTTAAAACTGATATCTTAGGGGGTCTTAGTGAACAACTAGACACCCTTAAAATCCAAAACAAGCAGAAAGAAGAAACAAATGCTTTAGCCATCTTTTGTCCGAAATGTAGAAAGAAACATGCTTTAAGGGAATGTCCCTTGGATGCAAAAGTTGTAGAAACATGTATGATTTGCTCAAAAAATCATGAAATCAAGGATTTTCCTTCAATCCCTGGACTCAAAGTTGTTTTTCAAGAAGATCCAAATTCAATAGAATCTCTCTGTTTTGTCGCAAGGAGACCTTGGCAGGGACAACAATCTCAAGGGTTTAATAACTCTATGAATCTTCAAACCCCACCAAATTGGACTCCTTGGCAACAACCTTGGCCCCAACATCAAAACTCATATCAGCCATGGGTACAAGGAATGCAAAATCCTGATGGGAGATTTGCTCAATTTTATCAATATCCTCCATCTTTTCAAAACCAACAAGCTCCACAATTTCCAAGCCAAAATCCACAACAACTTTCATTGCCATTTCCACAACATCAACCTTCTCCACAAAATACAAATCCTCAACTCATGCTCCCATACCAACAGAAGACAAATCAACTTCCAGCTCAGCCATTGCCAAATCCTAACAATAAGAATCCTCAAACTACTTATATGGTAGAAGGACAACAATTTCCTACCTATATGATTGTTCCTCTCAACGATGTACAACTCAGATCCGGTAGAGTTTTAGAAAAACCTTCTATAGACATTCAAGAGCAAGAAACCTCTGAGGAGGACTCTCTTCAAGTCGATAAGGGTTCTGAGGAAGAATCTCTTCAAAATTCAAAAATTCAAAAAGAAAAAGAAAAGCTAGCATCCACAACTCCTATAGTTGAGCAACATGTATCTTCATCTACACCTCCTTTTCCGGAAAGACTACAAATTGATAAGGGGGTGGAAAAACAAATTTTATTGCCTAACTATGACTTTCTAGATGAATTGAAGAATGTTTGTATCAAGATTCCATTGCTACAAGCCATTCGAGAAATTCCTATTCTAGCAAAAACCATAAAGGAGTTGAGTTTCAAAAGACCAGGAAGAAAGATAAAAGACACAAGAAGAATCCACCGGGTAGGAAAGATTGCAGACATTATGATGGGAAAAATTGCCATGCAGAAGTATGTAGATCCTGGAAGTCCAATTGTCAAGACACATATAAATGGGATAGAAACTCCAAACACATTGATTGACTTAGGGGCTGCTATCAACATTATGAGTAGACAGACTATGGAACAGTTAAAACTTCCTAACCTTCTCTTTACACCTACTTTATTGCAACTTGCAGATCGATCGGTTATTAAACCAGATGGTGTATTAGAAGATATTTCAGTCTCCTTAGATTCTTGGGAATATCCAATAGACTTTATGATTTTGACTCCCAAAAGCAATCTAGGAGGACATCCAATTATCTTAGGAAGACCTTGGCTGGCCACAGCTGATGCTTTTATTAGTTGTAGATCTGGAGACATGTACTTTTCTAATGGTAATTCGACAAAGAAATTCAATTTGTATCCTCCCGCAAGAGCAATTACAGAAATAGGAGACAATGAATGGGTCGATGATGAGAACACTATACAACCTGTCTTTACCATTTCTGAAATCAGTGAGGATAGTCAAATTCTGAACACATTAGAAAATTTTGAAGTAACTTCAGAATATGACCCCACACAATTTCAGTTGGAGTCTAAAATAGAATATTTATCATCAAGACAAATGTCTCTTTACTCTATGGAAGAATTTGGTAATTCTGTTTTTGAGATTTTTCCAGAAAAGACATTGAATATCAACAAACATCTGGAGAAGTCACAACAAGAAGAACTAACCAGAATCTTGCAAAAACATTCTACTGCATTTGCATGGGAGTATACTGACATGAAGGGTATTGATCCTAAGACTTGCATCCATCATATCTATATTGAGGAAAACAGTAGACCAATCAGACAACCTCAAAGAAGGATGAATCCAAATCTTAGGGAGATAGTGAAGGAAGAGCTCCAAAAACTTTTCAATGTAAACTTCATTTATCCAATTTCAGATAGCCGATGGGTTTCTCCTTTGGTTATAGTACCTAAAAAGAATGGTAAATGGAGAGTATGCATTGATTACAGGGAGTTGAACAAAGCAACTTTGAAGGATCACTTTCCTTTGCCTTTTATTGATCAGGTATTAGATACATTAGCAGTTAAAAAGTACTTTTCATTTTTGGATGGTTTTAGTGGCTATAATCAAATTCAGGTAGCACCTGAAGATCAAGATAAGACCACATTTACTTGTCCTTGGGGAACTTTTGCCTACCGAGTGCTTCCTTTTGGGTTATGTAATGCACCTGCAACATTCCAAAGAGCAGTACTAGGAATTTTTTCTGATCTAATCCATGATTGTGTAGAGGTTTATATGGATGATTTTACAGTTTATGGTAATTCATTTGAAGAGGCATTAGAAAATTTGGAAAAAGTTCTTACAAGATGTAAAGAAACAAACCTTTCATTAAGCCATGAAAAATGCTTTATGATGTTTACTGAAGGGATTGTTTTAGGACATCATATTTCAAGAGATGGAATTAAAGTTGATAGATCAAAAGTTGAAGTCATCTCCAAGTTGCCTATTCCAAATTGTCAAAGAGATGTTAGAAGTTTTCTAGGTTTTACTGGTTACTATAGAAGATTTATAGAGAAGTTCACTAAAATAGCATCTCCACTCTTCAAGTTGCTTACAAAAGACTGTGAATTTAAATGGGATCCTGATTGTCAATCCGCTTTTGAAACTTTGAAAACAAGAATATCCGAAGCACCTATCTTGAGAGGACCAAATTGGAAACTTCCTTTCCATATTTCTACAGATGCTTCAGATACAGCTCTTGGAGCTGTGTTGGGTCAAAAAGATTTAATTTCTTATGCCATTTATTACACCAGTAAAAATTTGACTCCCACAGAGTTGAATTATACTGTGACTGAAAAAGAGTTCTTAGCTGTTGTTCATGCAATTAATAAGTTTAGACATTACATAACAGGCTATGAAACTTTTATTCATACTGACCATTCTGCAATTAGATATTTAATGGACAAACCTGTTACTAATGGCAGAGTGACAAGATGGCTTTTACTTTTGCAAGAATTCAATATTACTGTGTTGGATAGACCAGGAAAACAGAATACAGTAGCTGATTTCTTGTCTAGGATTCAGAATACTAAAGAAGATTCTCCTGTAGAAGATAAGTTTCCCGATGAATATTTGTTTGCAGTAACTATTAAGACCCCTTGGTATGCAGATATTGCTAACTATTTGGTTACAGGGAAACTACCTTCACATTTATTTCCAAGAGAAAACGAAAAATTATTCAGGAGAGTTCAAGATATTCATGGATTTCTAACGAATTGTTTAAAACAGGGCCAGATCTTGTGATCAGAAGATGTGTCAGGGAAGATGAAATGCCCGATATTCTTAAGGCATGTCATGATGAACCATGCGGCGGACACTTTGCGGACAAAAGGACGGCCTATAAAATCCTTTCCTTGGGATATTATTGGCCTTCTCTCTTCAAAGATGCAAAACAATATGTCAAAAGGTGTGATAGCTGCCAAAGAGTAAGGAAACCTACCCTTTCAAATGAAATGCCATTGCAAACACAGGTACTCATTGAACCCTTTGAAAAATGGGCTTTAGATTTCATTGGACCTATTAATCCACCATCTAAGCAAAAGAAGTATATATTGGTTTGTACTGATTATGTTACTAAATGGGTAGAAGCCAAAAAATTAGTATCTGCTACTGAAAATTCAGTTGTTCATTTTCTTTATGAGGATATTTTTACTCGCTTTGGTGTTCCAAGAGAATTGTGACAGATCAGGGGAGCCAATTCACATCCAACTTGGTGGAGAAGTTGATGGAAGAATACAAAATCAAGCACAAAAGATCTACTCCTTACCATCTGCAAGCAAATGGTCAAGTGGAGTCCACAAACAAAGTTCTTGAAAGTATCATCACCAAAACTGTTCATCTACATAGAAGAGATTGGGCAGAAAGGCTTTCAGAAGCCTTGTGGGCCTACAGAACTACATGGAGGAATACAACATGACATTCTCCCTATGAACTTGTTTATGGGAAAGAAGTCTTGTTCCCCATTGAGTTCCAAGTCAAGACCTTCAAGATAGCAGTTCAGTTGGGAATGGACTTATCAGAAGCTCAAAAGCATAGAATGGACCAATTGAATGAGCTAGATGAGATCAGACAAGAAGCAATTCTAAAAACTGATCTAGTTCAATATCAAAGAACTAAGTGGCATGACAAATATATCAAAGAGAAGAAGTTTCAAGAATGAGATTGGGCATTGTTGTTTGACTCCAAGTTTAAAGACTTTCAAGGGAAATTTCAGACTCATTGGCTTGGGCCATATGAGATTGACAAGGTCTTTAACAATGGAGCTGTAAGAATCAAGACCATTGATGAGTTTCAAACTCCTCTATTAGTGAATGGCCATAGATTGAAAGTTTATCATAAGCCACTCTCTAAAGAGGATTTTGTCAAGTTGTTTCAAGAAAGTTCTGCAATCAGGCTGGTACAGAAGAATCCTTCTTCTCTACCAAGCTAGTTTTTGTTTTTCAAGTTAAAAAAAAAAAAAAATAAATAAATAAAAAAAAAGAGAAAAAAAAATAAAAAAAAAAGAGAAGAAAAAAATGGTATAAGCCTGAAAACCAATCATTGATTGGCAGTCTTATACAGAAAATATGGGGTGAAAATCAGGGACACCTGACACTCTATATTTTCCAAAAAAAATTCTGTCTTTTATTTTATCTCACCACCCACTCCATTTCACTTCACTTCACTTCACTTCATTTCATTTCATTTCATTTCACTTCATTCCACTTCATCTCATCCATTCCATCAATAAAAATATTTTTATGACCATTTCCATCTGGTCATTTGTCATTTGTTCATTTCTATTTCAGCCAAGTAATAGCTGTGTCAGTTTCCACAGCTGACAGCTGTTTCCGCAGCTGACTCCAGTTTCCGCAGCCAGAAGCAGATTCCGCAGCTGCTACTACTCTGTTTTCAAAAAGAATGTACAGTTAGTTGTTGTTTTCATAAAATCATGAAATAAAATGCAGGAGAGGATCAATGGGACATTCAAGACACTAATGAAGATCAATCAGTTGAAGACCAAGGGCAAGAGCATGGATTCCAAAGGTATGAATAAAGTTTATTTCAAATAGTATAAAAGACACATTTTTTTTATGTAATTTTAAACTATGAGCTCTACCCATAACGCACAATGATTATATTGACAGTCTGTAACCCTCCACGATCTCTATGTTATCCTCTTGCATTTATTCACAAACGACTTCATTATTGAAATTCCGACTCTTACTCATGTTCAAATAGCCCACCGAAGATAATGATACGTATTTGAGTTGACAAAGGACTCTTACAAGCCGCATAACTCCATAATCATTGATCGAAACGTGTTCATATTTATGACACAGCCACCAAAAATTCAAAATGCGGCTGAATGCATTACACTTTGTTAACTTCTTTGTCGTTTCTCTGTCGTGTTACAAAACCTCACTCTACTCATTCTCATTCCCTGTTTCACTCCATTCCGTTCCTTTTACTCACTCTCATTCCCGTATATTCACCCACAGTCTTATTCCATTTGTGTATGGTGCTCATTTCCGTTTTGTGATAACATCCCCACAGCATTGTGCTCGACTCCGTGTATTCCATCGTTCCACTTCCGCTTAAAACCCTCACAGAGGCAAGCTGTGAAGCACAGAGAAGTAAAATGGGAAAATTATTAAGGGCGGAGCCGGAAGGACCGAAGTTCATAGAGGGATTTCCACAAGCAAAAGAGATGTTGAGAAAAGCTAAATGGCTGCGTTTTATTCAGAAATTCCGGGGTTACCACAGAGAAATTACCAAAGCGTTTGCAAGATCATTTGATGGCTCGGAAGCAGAAGTGGGAGAACTCAAATTTTTGGTTAATGAAGCATCAATAGCAGCAGCAACAGAGCTTCTTCAGGAAGGAGAACGGTGGTTCAAAAACAAAAGTATCAGTGATGAGGCATGGAGAACAATCCTCCTAAATCAAGGTATGGATATCACTGTTTTCAAAAGAGGAATTCCAGTGCATGCAATAAAAGATGAATGGGCCACTTTATTACTCATTGTTCAGAAATTTATCACATGTGAATGCCGCTTTGGCTCTATGTACATGTATCATACTAGGATATTGATGAATTTCCTTGAAAACCAAACTCTCAATCTTCCTTATTTCCTATTCAATAGCTTGAAGAAAATGGCTGTGACTGTGCAAAAACACCTAGGAGATGTAGAGCCTCATTTATATCATCATGGGCTTATAAAAATTTTGATTGAAAGGGAACTGAAAGAAAGAGAAGATACTTGGGAACAATTCTTAGTTAGAAACTTCTTTGAAGAACCTCAGGAAATTCCTGAAGGTAAATCAATTAGAAGGAGTAGAAGAAATAAAATGGATGTTGAAACCCAAGTTGCTCCTACACAGGAAGTTTCCGCAGCTAGCACAGCAAAAAGAAGTAGAAGGAAAAGAACAATAGATGAAATCCAAGATACTTCTACTATTACTATGAAGAAAAATGATAAGGAAGAGAGATTGATAAAAAGGAAGAAGAAGGAAATCAAAATTAAGAAGCCAAAAATATCAAAAGGGAAAGAAATTGTTGAGGCTGTCCATAAAACCTCTTCTTCGGAAAAAGAAGATCACCAAATTCTGTCTGAGAGATTAATTTTTCTTCAAAAACAGTCATCTCTATCTAAGAAGGCAAAAACAGGAAAACAAGAACAAAAGGGTAGTGTACCACAGCATGTGAGGAGAAGTAGCAGGCTTAAGGGAAAACTGAGAAAAACACAAATTAAAGGTCCTCATTTCATTGATTTGGGTGAAGAGACATCCGAACAGTCTCCAACCGACCATAGTCCATTTCAGTCAGTTAGTGAACCTGACTCCTTTCACTCCCAATCAGACAATGAGTGTACTCCATCTTATTCTCAGCAAAATATTGATGAAAGTTCTCCTCAGCCAAATTTTGAACATAATTCTCCCTCGCAGCATTTTGAGGACAGTCCAATGAAGAAGACACCGGAAGTAGACCCCAAACAGCAGGAGGTCTATGATTATATAGAATCCTTGGAGAAGGCAGCCACAGGTCCAAGCACCTCTTCTACTCAGCCTCATACATTGCAGGATGACTTGGTTCGGTCATTAAAACAAGAGATTTTTGAGCTTGAGCTTTTGAATCGGCATATCAAAAATGAAAATGAAACACTCAAAGAGCAAGGCAAACTCGACAAGATTATCCATGACAATACTATGTTACATTTGGGTATTTGGCAAAAGAAAAATAAGAAGCTAAAAAGGAAATGCCAAAAATTGAGCAGAGCACTTGTGAATATCAAATTCAGGTGCCTCATGAAGAAACCCAGAATGATGGCAGTACCAAAGAAGAAGAGAAGGGGGTTAGATGTGTTGGTTGAAGTATCAAGGCACATGAATTGAACAGAGAGTGTCAAAATTTTGGTTGCATGAGGACATGCAACACCTTCACAGTGGGGGTATGTTGAGTCCCGAATTTGTCTCTTTTCCATACACTTTTCCATATCTCTTTCACTCTACCCTAAACCTCCAAAATTGTCAATATCATGTGCAAAAGGGTATCTAACATGGTTTTTAATTATATGTTTGTGTGTTTTCTATTTGATTTAGATTTTGTTCATAATAAAATTACAGTAAACTTGCTATTCCACTACGTAACTTTCCGCAGCTATTTTGGGGAAATCAATGTTACAGGTGTCAACGAAGGAAACGAGCCACATGGGCAGGCTAGGAATGACAAGGACATGGTTCGTGTCCTATTGGTTCAATGAAATTCGTCAAGGAAAGTCGCGGTCAAAGCCATCCACGTGGAAGTCAACTGTGGAGTTCTATGTCGGCTGGACTCTGTTTCGTGGCATAGAAACATCCATACGGCCGTTTCCCAAGCTTGTGGAAGTTAATTGACATCTGTACAAAGTTCTGGAGTTGAATTTAAGCGCCCACCTTCCATAGATCCGTTTCCCAAACATGGCCATACTCCTAAATCCGTGGCCTTAGTGGTCTACGTGCCGGCTGCTATCAAAAACTTCAGGAAACAGTTACATTTTATTGCTTTATAAAGAGCGTTTGCATACGCACGTAGAGTTAGTGAATGTGATTTGATAGTTGTTAGATGTTAAGTTGATGTGCATACTCTGTTATGTGGTGATTACGCTGCCTTGAGCCGTAATACCACCAGCCTGTAATGACTTTCTTTTTAATATGAAGAACTCTGTTTCATAACTTAATTCGTGTTTGAAGATTATACCAGAGCTGCGTAGAGGGCCCCTGCTCAGCCGAGGTTCTGTGTATTAATGTATATATTTTTCATTTCATTTCTTTAAGCAGTCATTGTATCATAACCCATTACATGTTCATATTTCATAGTTGTTTTATTTCTGTTCATACATTTCTGTAATTACCATTGCATTCCTGTCTTTTATGTTTTTATGATTGTTAAAATACTGATCAGTTTTCTTGTGCAGGTTTTAGGTAGACACCCCGGGGCATTTTCATAGTATTTTCGCTAATGATATGAAACTGATATTATTCTGCTGCTAGTTTTCTTTCACAGTCTTTGTTTAATTTCAGTTTTGTTTTGTGCATTTCAGTTTTGTTTATCTGATTCAATAGTTAAAATTAGACATATTAAGCTACTCATAGTGTCCTCAGCTACCTCCGAAAGCCACAGCTGGACTGATGGTGAGGGGCTGCATGATGAGATGTGTAGTTTAGTATTAGTTTCCTTTCTGCAAAATTAGATATATTAAGCTGCTCATAGCGTCTTCAGTTTCCTCCGAAAGCCACAGCTGGACTGATGGTGAGGGGCTGCATGATGAAGTGTGTAGTTTAGTATTAGTTTCTTTTTCCGCAAACTTAAATATATTGAATCATGTATGACATCTTCAATTGCCTCCGAAAGCCACAGCTGGACTGATGGCGAGGGATTGAATCATGTGTGTATGGTTTAGTATTAGTTTACTTTCTGCAAATTAAATATCAGTTACACAATTTGTTTATGATTACTTCCACAAGTCATAGCTGGTCTAATGATGAAGGGTCAGAAAATGAATTGATGTAATCTGGTTTAGATTTCTTTCATTGCAACTTCGAATTTCCATAAGCGTAGTTTCTTTTGTGTTCAGTTGGCAGCAAGAATAGTTTAGTTTTCATATTCACTAGTTTCTTGTTTTGATTCATTAGATTAACAACACTTTCCATTTCAGCAGTTTACTTTCTTTTGTCATTGTAATTCCAATTTGCTTTTGAAGTTTCGAGATTGGAAAATCATTATAGGGGAATATCATTTCCTTGAACAATTATAACCAAGCTTGTTTCTTACTTTAGAATTTCCATTTCACCTTAGAAAGACCATAAAACGACAAAAAGATAAGAAAGAGGTTATCTTGCACATATAGTGCGCCGCACTTCATCAGCTTACGATTCCCGGATTGACAATTAAATGCAGCAATTTAGGACACACTAAATTGACCAAACAACAAATAACACTAACAAACTAAAAATATTGAGCGTGTCCCCAGTATGGTCGCCAGAGAATGTTAGCACCTGAATTGGACCCCAGGTTGAACAGGAAAAACAGGGTAACAAACTAAACCACACTCAACCTTGTAGCTAGCCCTACAAGGACAGGAGAGGGCTCTCTCCGTGAAAGAATATTCAATGGAACACAAATAAAGGGACTGATATTAGGCTAGATAAAATGATGGGAAAAGGGTTTAATAAAATGAATGAATGAATTTCAGGGATGTGTGGGATAAAAGGGACAGTTGAAACCGAGAATTAAATCAGGACACAGGGTATTTCATGGGGCAAGATAGGTAGGAAACTTAGCAAATAAAGATAAATAGCGATGGGATGTACAGACTGATGAGGAGATGAAAAGGGCACAGTAAATGGATCCTTTTCAAACAGAAAGAAACAGCACAGAGCATGAACGATTTCCCAAGGCAGAGAATATAAAATGGATTCTACCTTTCTATCTTGAAAGCATTCAAAAGGAAATGTTTATGGATGAATGGAACACATAAAAATTCACATATGAAACAAAGGAGAAAAACAAACGCTAAATCTCATACCACATGGATCCCACAAATCAGAGCTGCATATTTTATTAATCCTTGTCAAAATGTACAATGGGCGCAAAATGTTCTTCCACACTTTTCCCCTACTGCTCACTCACAGAACTATGATTTACCATTACAATAAATACACTGAAATGTGGGAGCATGGATCCACAGAAAAGGGAGCTGTTATAACAACTGAAGAACTGAATTACCATCATAGTAAAGAAATACAACAATCTGCCCCTGAAAATAAGGGACAACATTGCATTGGACCACTTGGAGATTTCGTTGTTATGCTGTATGAAAGAAAATAGGTAATCCGATGAAGATATTTCCTATTTTGCTGCTGTTGTAACAATATTTGCTTTTTAAATAAGTTTCGCAGCCTTTTACTGTCACTTTGCTTTCCGTTTGAATGAAACCAAATTTTTAATAAAAATACCTTTGGAATGAAACTTTTGCCTTTGGGTGAAGGGAAAATCTATGTCAGAAAGGGGGGGGGGGGGGGGGGGAGGTGGGACCCATGTTTAATCGGCATCGGAGATCGGAGGCTCGGGCGGATAACATAACAAATTCTGCCAATGTGATTGGGAGGACGCGATGAACTGTGGAACGTCCGATCGGCGGGGCAGATCGACGGTGCAGGATCAATTGGGAGTTGGCCATTGGGATGAGTCAATCGGAGGGGCTAATTTGAATGCGCCGATTGTGTATGGGCCATCAGATAAAGGAGGAAGATCAACGGCGGAGACATCAATAAGAGGTTTTGCCATCGGGGAAGCGAATCGGGAGATGCGATCGAGTAATTGGAAGAGGGACTTATGAAAGTGCCGATTGCCGATGGCCCGATTAGCTATGAGCCATTGGATCGGCGAGGGAAATCAACGGTTGGATGTGCATCGGAGGGGGAGAAATACAATCGCATCGGAACTTTTGGATAAGGGTGATCGGGGCACTCAAATAAACGTTGCGAAGAGCGGTGGGGTTTTATAATAAAACCTTTAGAATTTATAATAAGGTTTTAAAGGGTCATGCGGGGGAAGTGGTTACGTATTGCGATGCAACAGGACTTTATAATAAAATATTTAAAATGTTTATTACAAAGTTTCAATGGAGTATGGAGGGGAAGTGGTTTTTGGAATAAATCACATATTTGTTAAATTATTTTATAATGCGATTTTATAATCGGAAGGGGGGGAGAAAGGGATTTATAAAGGAAAATTTAAACTTTAATAATACAAAGTTTAAAGGAAAAATAGGAAATAGGGGGTATATGAGGATATAGGGACTTTTACTTCACTTAAGCATAAATTTCAATCCAGAAGTTAGTTTTGAGAGTGTAGTATACCGTTGGAAAGCTCTTTCCGGGCTCTTTCTGATGGATCTACTTGGAGGATGATTTGGCGGTGAACATGCTCCAGAAAACTCTTTTGAAGGCAGGGACATCACTTTGTAGAGATAACAGCTTCTGAATTGTGACTTATTACATATGATGATATAAAATTACATAATGAATGATAATAATAAAGGCAAAATATCATGTTTTCACCTCAAAACATGGTTTTGAGGTAAAAATTACATCAAGCTGGATAAACTGTTTCTTTGATCTTCCTGGTGCAGTGACTTTGAATTTATTGAATTTCCTCATGACCTTGCTGATATTATTGACATTTGACTCATTAATTTGACCATGGTGAGATCCTAGAAACTAATGAGACCCATCCTATGACCTACTGATATGATTTTGAGAATGAAAGTGACTAAATGACTAAAGACCATAGAAAGGAAAATAAACAAGTATGTCATGAGGGAAAACTACCATCAATGAATCCATGACCTAGCGGAATGGTGAAATTTATTCGGTATGAGACGCCTAATATGCAAATGCAAAAGAGTAATTTTGATCACTGATGGCAGTATGACTAGACTGACACTAACACCTACTATCCCAGATCGGGTCTAGCAACAATCGTATCACGCTATGGCGCAAATTCCTAATTGCAATAGACCAAATTGTGAAGAAGGCCTACCTTAAGTCCAACGCGAAGATAACGCTCCCGTTTCCTTGCTCCGGAAGATCACAATTTTCCCACTTGTTGCAATTGAACACCTGCACACACAAGAAACACAACGAACACACAAGCGTAAACTCAATATATGAAATTATGTATCAGTCAGAGAAGATACAAATCATGATCACAATGTATGAACAATACGAGTGGAACCATAACCAAAGTCATTTATCATTAATTAATACAAAGAAAGATACAACCTGGCTCTGACGCTGAATCTTCCTTCGGCGGGTCGACAGTGGAATACGTCTTGGTAAAGCTCGTCAGGAATGGGACAAGCCTCTCTCTTTGATTGTCTTGAAAATAATCTCCTTGCTACTGATTTGGCTCTATATGGACTGTCAAGGCTCTTTCAGCATTCTTTAAGCTATGAAGGCTCTTGGAGACTAGCTTGCAAAGGAAAATGGCAAGCTTATATAGATGGTGGAAGGGGAGTTGGGATCCCTGCAATCATGGGATTGGCCCTATCCTCAAGGAAGCTTCCATGAGAGGTGGAAAACCACTTCCTCTACATGGAGATCCGGAGCCAAACCTCCCAACTCAAATTAGAGACCAATTTAGGAATTGGTTGGAGTCAATATTCTGCCATTTATTTTTAAAAAACACTCCTTAATAAGCCTGACACGGGTACAACACTGAGACAGTGCGCTAGCTGGCGTGCCCTCTTTGGAGGATTTTCCCCATTGGCGTGAGGTCTGAACTGTTTAGTTGCACCAAGGAAAAAAAGGCTATTTTTAGGGTTTTTCACAAGGAATTATCTTCAGGGGAATGAATGTATTTGTTTAGGGGAATGTCATGAAAGTGGTTTCAGGTCATGTCACTGTTCACAGGTCATGGAATAATCCCTCCAATGTACGGGACGGGGAATTGTAGGGACGATGAAAAATTGCTGTGTAACATATGCCCCCTAAAGCATGAGGCCTGAAAAAGAGAGAGGGGTGAAATGCTTTACAAGAACGTGTCCAACTGAAAACACTGCCATCGAAAAACCTACGTAGAGAAGTACAATTGATATCTCAAATACATGATATATGTGGTATGGGCACATCCATCCATAACAGAGTATACAATAATTCAGATCCAAGGCATGGACGCAGCCATTCAATGAGGATCGATAAATAGAATCAGGCATGGTCGCAGCCATCCAATGAATGATTCATGTAACCAATCATAATAATCCACATAATTGCAGCTTGGATTTTAACAGACAAAATCCAGGGTCTTGTGCTCCATCTTGACCTGAAAAAAGTACAAGTTCAAGCATGTGAATAAGTGAGCTGAAGTCGAACATGTAAGAACATCGTCTGATTACCAGCCAATGATGAAAGATGTTAACAGACGCGATAGATACCACCAATAGTGACAATGGACCTCAAGGTACTATAGGTACAATCTACGGCATGTGAATCAGTGAGCTGGCATCGAACACCTGTAGAATCACTCGATCGGAGGTCAATGATGAAAACCTCACGTCGAATGCGAAGAACCTGCCATTGAGGCATGCAAGCTCCAAGGTACCAGAAGGGAGTCTCTAGATAAGCTTCCCGGATAATGAGCTGAAGTCAACAGGAAGTGACCTTGATCAAACGTGGGCCATAGTGTTTCCCACATCATCGACGTGAGACAGAGGAAAATAATGTTTGTGAATCAGGATTAGATGAGAACCAGAGGAAGGTTGAAACTTTGCAGAGGTCGACTTCTCTTGAACATATCGGCGGCACGACAGTGGATTTGGCAGTATTTGACATCAAAAGATCAGGGGTCATGATGACGAGGCAAAGAGCAGATGAGAGGTCAAAAGGGATTACCAAAACCCACGGAGGCAAACAGATAATGAGGTGAGATGTCCCCAACCCGAGACAAATGCAGACAAGTGCCATGTTCAAGAGCGACATACTGCTGACACGACGATGATATTGGTTCCATTTCCCCACCATTTCTCGCGAGTACCCCAATTATTTTTGAAAACAAGCTTGAAGGGGATAGCATATGCTTGTAATATAAATCCATCCTTCGGACGAATCCATCCTAGTACATTTAACGAGCCCTAGGAAGGAAAATGAAGCTTGCATGAATTCACTCCGGAACTGTGGTCTCAAGAAATTCTTCCTTACGCCATGCTTACGAGCTCAACCTGAGCTATTACAATACTTGGTCAATATATGGGATGAAAACGAGGAAGTGTTCAAACTTCGGGACCAAGTGCTAGAACTTGAGGTCTCTGATGTCTATTTCATAACCGGACTGTCGCGCAGAGGCTCAGTGCCCATTATGACTAGCAGTAGACCTTCTGGAGAGAAGATGGATCAGGTAATGGCGAGAGTGTGCCTAGGGGCACAGACAGGATCGGGAAGTGGGAAAGTGGACATCCACACTGTCCGCGACCTAGCACTCAGAGTAGTGCTTCACACTATTGTGCGGGCTGCGGGATCGCAGGAACCGTATGAGGCAACCAAGGCGCAGCTCCTACTAGCCTCCGAGTGCATGAATCCTACACTGTTCGATTGGGCCACTGCAGTGACAACCAATATCACAAGGCAGCTAACAAAGTGTAAGAAAGCCAAACTGAAACAGTTTGGATACGGTTCCATTCTGGTGTCGTTCATCTTGGAATGACTACCCATTTTCCAAGGCCAAGGGGCAATAGTTGTTGAGCCGATACCGAGAGAGCTGCAGATGGCACGCTAGGCAGCAGTTATGCCCAGGTCAGGAGGGGGCCAACAGATGTCCTGGAGGCCCGAGTTCTTTGTGTGGTTACGGCATCAACTGATCGTGGTCGAGGATTGGCCCTATGCTGGGACCGATTTCACTGGAGATCCAGATCTTCCTCTTCCAGAGGGGGAAAAATGGGACGAGGAGCTAGGTATGACTCTTTTTATTTTTATTTTTTATGTATTTATGATTTTTTGTGATAGATGTCCATTCTAACAATAGTTCTTATATGTATGCAGATGTTGGCCCAGAGAGGCCCGCGGGCATGTCGCCCATTGCACGGAGGACCCCTCTTGCGTATGAACCTCAAGCTGAGGGTGGCGAAGGGAGTGAGCTGATCCAGAACCTGGAGGGCATTGCCTAGGGGATCCAGGACTACGCATAGTTGGCAGATGTCCCATTAGCTTACCAGCGACACACTGTGGGGGTGCCTAGTCACCTTCACCGACTGTTGAGACGATTGGTGCGCGCGGTAGCATGTTACCACGAGCACCACGCTGATTAGTTATCTAGGGCTTTTATATGCATATTTTTTGAGAGAAATGTTGTCTCCGGCTGTTATTAGACAAACATGTATATTTTTTGACTTTATGTGATGTACACAAACTGCAAACTATTTGACATATATATCTATATATCTATTTCTGGATGGATCTTTTTACATGTGATGATGTTTTTACAAGTTGCGCAAATGTCTATCTAGAACCATATTAGCTACTGCATCTGTTAATGTATTCGTATTTCTGGGTATGTGTTGATATGTGATATAATCAAAATTTCTTTCTAGTAAATGAATACGTAGATACAGACATAAAATGGATGGGTTTCTTACTGAATAATGACCATTAAGTTGTAATACTACAAGTTGTGAGTCCAGATATACAAGTAATTCACGAATATCGAGGTCCACAGCCTTGGTTAATAATTCCAATACGGCACTATATTCCGCGATATTATTTGTAGCAGGCCCCAGACACACACCTTGCAGGTTGACCAACTCACCAGCAGGATCGTAGATTACCCAGGCTGTCGAAGATAGATTCCTGGTACTGCGGGAGGCACCATCCGCGAAACCAAAAAATAGAGTAATGGACATCTGCACAATCAGGAAGACCCGATCAATAGAAATATGCTTACATCGCACACCAAACCACACATGCACACAAATGAATATACACACACCACACCAAAAATCAAGCGTATTATTTTTTAAGGTACAACCCATTCCTAGGCTACGTCAACAAAACTCCTTCGTAATCAATGATCT
Source organism: Pinus albicaulis (assembly GCA_034641835.2). NCBI lineage: Eukaryota > Viridiplantae > Streptophyta > Pinopsida > Pinales > Pinaceae > Pinus > Pinus albicaulis. Next base: position 679,732,716 of record CM076570.1, read on the forward strand.
CATAGGCCCCATTTTTCAATACTCGTTTTACTATATAGGGCCCATGCCACATGGGTTGGAATTTTCCTGCTCCAAGTTTGTCGTGCGCTTGGTCGTATAGGAGGACAAGGTCCCCTTCGACAAAGGAACGTGGAGAAACTGATTGATCAAAGTGAGCTTTGACCCGCTTCTTCTGTATTTCAATGATTAAGGAAGCCAAGCGGCGGGTTTCATCCAGCCGTTCCAAATACAAGAGATGTTCTTCTTCAGGAGAAGTGTCAGGAAAAATTTCCACAGCCAACTTTAAAGAAGGAATTTCGCATTCAACTAGGAGAGTTGCTTCCAGACCATACACCAATTGGAACGGTGTAAATCCGGTCGCACTCTTTGCTGACGTCTGATAAGCCCATAGAGCTGAGAATAATTGGAGATGCCAATTGGACTTATGAATACCAATTTTCCATTGAAGCATTGTGACCAAAACTTTTTTCACAACCTCAACCTGGCCATTTTCCCGAGGGTAATATGGCGTTGAGCTATCATGTCGCAAGCCCAATCTTGATGTCAGCTCGGCGATCATGTAATCTCGAAAATGAGTGCCATGATCGGTAACAATAGCCTGAGGGACCCCGAAACGTGCGATAATGTGGTTGAAAATAAACTGGGCAGTTGTCTTACCGTTGGCGGCTAGTGTAGGCATCGCTTTGGCCCACTTAGTAAAGTAGTCTACAACGACGATTATATATGCATGCCCCCCGGCCAAATGAGGGTTACACGTCATGAAATCTATGCCCCATTTCGCAAAAGGGCCTACGGTAATGATAGGGTGCAGAGGGAGGGGTGGCGTGCACATCTTGCATTGAAAAACCTGGCACGAATGACATTTTCGGACTGCAACAATACAGTATTTGAATATTGACGGCCAGAAGTAGCCCACACACAGAATCTTCTGGGCGGTGGCATATCTGGACATGTGACCACCATAGGCACCACTGTGACAGTCATTCAAGTCTCTTTCAACCTCTTTTAGGGTCAAGCACCGGCAGAGCACCGAATCTACTCCAACCCGGTATAAAGTATCTCCTACAATGCGGTAGGGTTGAGACTGATGCCGAATTCGACGTCGGGCATCTTTGGTCAACTCAGACCAGAATGTTGAAGTTTGAAGATACACAATGATTTCGCCATACCATGGATCACGAGTGCTGATAAGGAAGAGTGTTTTGTTTGGGATATGATCCTCGGAGTGAGATGGGGTGGAGTCTGTCAGGAGGGAGCAAATGAGATCCATAAAAACTAGTGATTTGGTCAACTTAGCAGTGGTAAACTCTAAATTGAACTCCTGAAGGATGATGATCCATTTGGAGTACTTGCCCCCTAGTAATTGTCGAGATAGAATGTACGTCATGGGGTTGCAATCTAAAACCACAGTTACTGTACGCAATAGGATGTAGTGGCGGAAACGCTGCACATCTTGCACTACGGCTAATGCAAGTTTCTCGACGTGAGCGTATCGTGTTTCTGTGTCGAGAAGATTCCGTGATAGATAATAAATAACGTGTTTATTTCCATCATCGTCATCCTGCACCAGAACCATAGCTATGGTGCTAAACGCGGCAACCAAATATAGAGTAAAGTCACGGTGATAGTTTGGAGGACGAAGCAATGGAGCATTAACGAGTAACATTTTGAGATTCTAGAAGGATCGCTGGGCAATCTCGTCCCAATGAAAGGGAACATTTTGCTTTAAAAGACGCGTGAATCCTTTGGCCACTTCCGTGTAGTTCGGGATGAAGCGTTGTAGGAAATTAGCTTTTCCATGCAGACTCTGCAATTGGTGTAACGAAGAGGGTGATGGGAGATTGACAATAGCCTCGACCTTTAGGGGGTCAAGATGAATTCCTTCCTTGGAGTCTATGAACCCCAAAAGACGACCAAAATCCATGCAAAAGACACATTTATGAGGTTTAAGCCAGATATTATAGCATCTACAGTGAAGGAAAATCTGGCGGAGGTGTTCGGGATGGTCCTCTCGCCGAGCTGAATGAGCTGGAAAATTGTCTAGATAAGGTTGAATGATATGGCGTATGTCATGGAATGCGTAAGACATAGCACGCTGGAAAGTAGCTCCAACATTCTTTAAGTCGAACGGGAGATTTTTATAAGGAAAGGTACCCCACGGACAGATGAATGCAGTCTTGTGTTGATCGGCAGGTAAAATATTTATCTGATTGTACCCGAAAAAGCTGTCCATCAGGGAATAAACCTCACTCCCAGCACATTCATCAATGATTTGATCTATGAAGGGAGTGGCGTAATTATCCTTAGGACAGGCCCGATTAATATCATGGTAATCAACACAGACTCTTATAGTACCCTGCTTCTTATCTACAGGGACAATATTTGAGACTCATTTTGTGAGGGGAATCGGGTAAATGAAGCTCGCATTCAGAATTTTTTCAACTTTTGCTTTAATGGCAGCGGCTTTGTGAGGATGCACTGGGCAAAGACGCTGGCGCACGGGTTGCGCACTGGGATAGGTAGGAATCTCGTGCACTACTATGCTGGGATCAATCCCAGGCATTTCCTCATAGGACCAAGCGAACACGTCTCTGAATTCACTGAAAAGATCAGTATAAACTTGTATCTCATCAGGAGAACAAGTCACTCCCACATGTATGTTCTCAACTATCCCTGGTTTGACGGAGATGTCGATCGGAATGGTTTGAGTAATGTTGCTCAGGTTTCCCTCCGAAAGGACCTCATGAGTCAATATAGGCGTCTAGAGAGGAGGAGTAGGAACCTGAGATGCAAAAAGATCTAGACAATCAGACATTGCCCCTAGGCTGGGCATGAAGGAGGAATGATGATGTACATCGCTCCAAGGCAGCTCCTCAAGAGACATTGTTTCAAAAATGGCTTCATCAGAAGGGAAGATCTCTTTAAGAGGATCAGCCGAGTCGGCCTCACTGAGCCAGGGGGATTGGGAATATATATCTAAAGCCATGCTTGAAGGAGCATGTTGAGGAGGAGGATCAGATGCGGTGATAATTTCACAGTAATTAATCTCTACTGGAGTTAAGGGCATCGATTCTCCAAAATCAGTCACCTGTTCAGGTGAAGGGATGATCCATGGGTCGTCAGACCTAGAGATCATATTAAATTGAATGGTGTGCGGTGGTGGCGTGGGAAAAATACCCCTGAGGACAGGGTCCTTGAAGAGACCGGGCCCTACACTATCAGGGGGATTGGGGATCTGATCCACGTAAGGAACGTTGTTCTCAGAGGATGAGGTGAAGAAAGACAACTGATCCACAGTAACGATTTTTCCCTCATGAGGAAACTTAAGAAGTCGGAAGAGGGTGGACGACACACATAACATGGCGTGAGTCCAACTGCGGCCGAGAAGAATATTGTAGTTAAGCTTGGGGTCAACCACTTCTACTTCTACAATGACTTTCTTCCCTTGTAACGTAATCGACAAACTCTCGAGAACACCCAGGGGTTTTGATTCCCGACCATCGAATGCTTCTAAGGCATTGGGAGACGATGAAAGAGCCAGAGAGCCAATGGCCTTCCAGCAGGCAGATGACATGACACAGGTGGAAGCACCTTCATCCAAAATGGCCCTATGGATGTTGAGGCCGTTGATCCCGATTTGTATCACAAGAGAAATTTGATGCGGAAGTCGGGGGGTAAAATTTTCTAGGTTGAAGGTGAGAATATTAGAATCAGTGGGATCAATTCCACCAATCACAGACAACAGAGCTTTCCGTTGCGAAGGAAAAATTTGAAGGACTTCCAATGCGGACATAGCAGAAGGTGCCTGTGCCAGATCCTCAACAATACTGTAGTGCTGAGCGGCACGGGCATTTGGGTTGTAGGAAGATCTTCGCAGAACACCTTTAGAAGGTGGCCTCACAACAGGTTCAGCAGTAGGCTTCTCAATTTCCAAAGGACTGGAGACAGGTGGAGGAGGTGGGCCATCCACAACTTCCTTCCCAGCTGCCTGACGCGATCTGGCACAATCCTTCGAGCGCGTAGCAATTGAGACAGGTGCAACACCATTCATCATAAATACCTGGGACCCAAATGGTGCAGATGGTGAAGGTTGTTCAACCATCTGGGTTTGCTGAGACAGGAACGGTTCTTTGAGAACTGCCGAAGTCCCTTTGGAGCCTTTGAGAAGTTGACTGATTTCAGATCGTCGGGGAAAATCCTTGGTATAATGATCTCCTTCACAAATAAGGTAGGGGTACTTCGGTTTACGTTGAGAACCATCATCAGTACGAGGTTTAGAAGATTCTGGTTTAGGGGCGTCAGGCTTGGATTTTCCTTTGCCCTTCTTCTTTCCTTTGGAGGCCTTTTCCGTAGGATTAGCCTGAACGGCGTTGACCTCTACGGTTTTCCCAGAATTTGGAGGAGCGAGAAGAGCAGAATTATTGGAAGAATTGGACTTATGCTTCTTATTCGAGGATTTTTGAGAATTTTGAGAAACAGAACCAATAACACCATCCATCGCAGGGGTAGGTGGCGCTTTAGAGGTTCCCGGCTATGGAGCATCAGTCAAAATATCATAAAGCATGCCAGACTGAGAGTACACCAGATCCAGGTACTGGGCATGCACGATGGCTTGTTCTTCAGTCACACACGCCCCCATAGCAATATCTTGAGCGATTTTGTTAACGAAGGAGGTGGTGAACCAATGAGTTAGTAGCTGATCAGGTATATCAAACTTTATCAGTCTACGACGACGACGCCATTCATGAATATGATCAGATATGTGGGTGGCTTTATCCTACTTCAAAGAAGTCAGGAGATGTGTCCCGGCTTCATAGCGAACTGGCAACTGAAAGTGAGTCAGAAAATCCATTGCTAATGTATTGAAGTCTTGAAAGATGCCACGGGGTAACTCTATATACCACTTAGCAGCAGCACCGGTAAGAGTGCGCTGGAAGAGACGTAAACGAATTGAATCATCCACCCAAGAATTAGACGAAAACCACAGATGGTAGGTCATTACATGAGCTTGGGGGTTCTCTCCAGCTTTACCTTCAAACTTAGGGCAGTCGCTAATTACCTTGGTCAGAACCGGGGGCCAATAAGGATTGTGAAGAATCGGATCATTGGTTAATTTAGAAACGTCCGGTAACTCCAAGGTAGCCAAGAATGGAAACTGCGGATTAAAAGGCATACCAGGCCCTTGATAAGGACCTGTACCTGTACTCCATGCTGGTTGAGTGTATCCTTGCCCCCATGGGTTCTGTCCCAGAGGATTCTGACCATAGGGGGTATAGGGCGTATAACCAGTCTGATATGGATGCTGGTAACCAGTGTACGGGGGTTGATAACTAGAGTACGGACCTTGATTATATGTCAGCCTCGTTTGAGCAGTCTATGGATTTGGTTGCTGAGTATAGGTGTAGCCGGGTTGTTGAGTGTAATAATGGGAACCTTAGGGTGGGTTATAAGTCGGTCGAGATTGACCTTGAGAATAGTAATCGCCTTGGGGTTGAGTGGGCTGCTGGTAGGTGGGACCCTGCTGAGCCTAATAATTTGGGTGCACCGGTTGATTCGGTTGTGGCATCGAGTAAATCAGTTGTTGGGCAGGGTTAACAGGATGTGTAGGCTGGCCTGGTTGGACAGGCTGACCTGGCTAGATGGGCTGACCTAGCTGAGCAGGTTGACCCGGGTAAACAGGTTGCGTCGGTTGTGCGGGTTGACCTGGCTGGACGGGCTGACCTGGCTGAGCAGGTTGACTCGGGTAAACAGGTTGTGCTGGTTGTGCGGGTTGACCTGGCTGATGTGGGACACCAGGCTGAGCCGAATGGACTGGTTGGCCGGGTGGTGGAACGAGGCCAGGTTGTGGCTGGTAACCGGTTTGACCTGCAACAAGACCGTAAGATGATCTTGGCTGATGTGCAACATTCATACCAACAGGATACTGAGGTTGTTGAGGTTGCACCATAGGTTGAGAAGGTTGGACTTGCCCCTCAGGACCGTACAACGACCCCGGTTGGTACCCTGGTTGACCTGTGGGTCCTTGAGGTTGCCCTGGTTGGACTACAGGGTGAGGTTGGATGGGTTGACCTGAAGGGTTGTAGGACTCTCCCTGCGGACCGTATAACAATCCGTGCTGGCCCGGAGGGTAGCCTTGTAAGGGTTGTCCTTGCGGGTTGTAAGGATAACCAAGTTGGCCCAAAGGTTGGCCCTGGAAGGGTTGCCCTTGTAGGTTGTAGGGTTGCCCAGCCTGGTTAGATGGAAAACCTTGACCATGGAGATAAGCCTCTAGAGCGGGTAAATGTAAAGGGTTTCCCTGCTCATTGTATTGATATGGAAAAATGTAAACAGGGGTACCATCCTGGGCATAATGCAAAAAATACGAGCGGTTGGGATCTTGAGAGGATTGTCTGACCTAGGGGTTTGATTGTTGTAGGGACAATCGATACTCCTCAGGAGAAATGTTCTCCGGCATATCAGATGCTATATAGATGTCTTCGGGAAGCGATGTGGTCCTTACAGATTGAGTGGTAACAGCGGGTGTAGATGCGGCCACACAGACGGTGGGCCGGACGGGAACTGAAGTGACCTAAGGGGATGACGTGATGGGTGTCCTTGGAGACATCCCCAATGAAGGAATAACCGGCCTCATAGAGGGAGTTGATATCCCCATAGAGGCAACGACGATCTTGATCTGACTCAAAGATATATATCCCGCTGTAAGTGAGGGACTGGGCGAAGACATGACAGATAACTCGGGGTTTTCTTCTGGGAACAACTGGTAATCTTCACCAGACGTGGGGATTTCCTCACCAAGAGAATGGCTGGATGAGCCCATGTCTAAACCTGTTGCTAGATCAGCTAGAAGACGGCAAGGACTAGGAGGAATAACAACAACTATAAAAGGCCAACCTGATGTAAGAGGAGGGAAATGTTCCCCTACTCCAAATCCAGACCAAGTGTCGGATAAGGGCCAATTGAACTCAACTGGTCCTCCAAAGGGAAGCTCAAACAAAACCGGTCCCCCGTCGGGAAACTCGGAAACAATGGGCTGTTGTGGTTCAACAGAGGATTGCGAGACCTCTGATGAATCGTCCGTATATGGACTACCAGTAGACGAAACTGAGGGTTCTGCCACTGTGACAGTAATGACAAAAGGAAAAGATCAAACACAATACATGGGCTAAAAAATCAAGGCACACAATCAAATGGCCAACAAGAAAATTCTAACAGGGCGTGTGATCGCAGGTGATTTATTTTACCACATTGAAACTTAGAAACTTCACCGTTTCATGTTTTAAGAGTCGAGAAACGGATGAAAGATGGCTCTATCTCTTTCAGTTTTGAAGCAAGCGTGAAAGGACAAGCGCTTGGTGATCTTTTCAAATTTAAGGAGTCAGATAAGATCAAAATGACTGCTCAGGGATTCTAGGCAAAGGTGTACCAAATAACCGTGAACTACAATATACACCTTGGTTTCAAAATGAAAGAGAAATAAACCAAGGACTTAACGTACGTGCAGGCAATCTCCCCGAATGCTGTGTCCGGTGTATCATGAGTATAGGGAGGCAGACTCGGCTTCCTATGGATAAAGGATAGAAACCTAGTGGGGTCTCCCTCTATATACTCGACGGTACGGGGAGCACAAGTCCGTGTTAACGCTGTCTAAAGCCAAGAGGCGAATGACATCTACTAGGTTTAACGACGTCGGAACACGTCTCTAGCCTAGACCTCTAAATATTTCGTTAATGTTTCAATGTTGCCTTAGTGTAAATTGAATCAATTTTAATGTTAATCTTCAATTATGTTTCAATTTTCAGGCCCTAGTGAGTGTAATGTCTCAAAATCTCCTAAATGCACACTACATGTCATAGTATATCATTTCATTCGATGAAAGCTAATTACGAGAGAGTTAAGAGATTTTCACACAATAACAAAATGACCAGACAACAACCAGTGATGTTTCTAATGCAGGTAATGCAAAATAAAAAGCTTTTCTTTCAGAGTTACTAATCACTAATAACACATAAAAGATTTAATTCACACTAACTAATCAAAAGCAAAAGAGATTTTTTATATTTTCAGTGTTTGAGAGCAAAGTGCACTAAACAAGTAAAAACTAATGAAATGAACAATTTGAGAAGAGAAAGCAAAAGAGTAAAAGTAAGCAAATTTCACTCAATGCAAACACACAATCAGAGCTCAAATCGACAAAACAATCCCTTAAAACCAAGAGAATCCCAAAGACTCAAATGAACCATGTAATCTAGGCCCAAAACGAGACAAGGTAGAATTCGAATGAGGAAGAAACCAATCACTCAAACAACGCAACAAAGCGATAGACAACCACCAAACGAATGCAGAGAAGCAACCACAAAGTTGACTGAACAGATAGAAACCAAAAACTCCTACGGGAGGCTCGACACACTATAGCACCTAGATGCCCTAGGGCTAGAATGAAAAATCGATAGAAGAGGGCAAAAAACCAAAGGATGAAGGCCACAGTCAGTCAAACAAGGCTCCAGAACACTCAGGAAGTTGTAAAAAATAAACCAAAATCACAGATCAAGCTCAGAAATCTCAAAATAGAGCAAACCCTAGCACCTTACAGAATTGGCACGATTGTCAGGATGAATCTAGCGCCAGAATAGTATTGGCGCGGGTAATACACTGGCAACATGCGCCAATTGGCATGACTATCAGGCTAATAAGCGCGCCAGTCGAGTTTACTAAGCAAAAATAAAAAAGAGCAATCCAAGAAACAGACTAGTGATGGTGAAGCTAAACAAAATCCAAACACACGAAAAGAGCCAACCAAAAGAGTTGATCAAGCAAGAAAAGTCAAGAATCGACCAAAAAGACATGATAATACTCCAAATCAACGTCTCCCCAGCGGAGTCGCCAATTTGTTGTAGAGGTAAATCCCCTCTACGGACAGAGGCGATCCCTAATAGCCCAGATCGGGTCTAACAACAATCGTATCACGCTACGGTGCAAATTCCTAATTGCAATAGACCAAATTGCAAAGAGGCCTACCTTAAGTCCAATGCTGTTGTTCGTAGAGAAGATAATGCTCCCGTTTCCTTGCTCTGGCAGATCACAATTCTCCCACTTGTTGCGATCGAACACCTGCACACACAAGAAACACAATGTACACACAAGCGTAAACCCAATATATGCAATTATGTATTAGTCAAAGAAGATACAACTCATGATCACAATGTATGAACAATACGAGTGGAACCATAACCAAAGTCGTTTATCATTAATTAATACAAAGAAAGATACAACTTGGCTCTGACGCTGAATCTTCCTTCGGCGAGTCGACAGCGGAATACGTCTCGGTAAAGCTCGTCAGGAATGGGACAAGCCTCTCTCTTCAGTTGTCTTGACAATAATATCCTTGCTACTGATTTGGCTCTATATGGACTATCAAGGCTCTTGCAACATTCTTTAAGCTATGAAGGCTCTTGGAGACTAGCTTGCAAAGGAAAATGGCAAGCTTATATAGATGGTGGAAGGGGAGTTGGGATCCCTACAATCATGGGATTGGCCCTATCCTCAAGGAAGCTTCAATGGGAGGTGGAAAACCACTTCTTCTACATGGAGATCCAGAGCCAAACCTCCCAACTCAAATTAGAGACCAGTTTAGGAATTGGTTGGAGTCAATCTTCTGCCATTTATTTTTTAAAAAAAATCCTTAATAAGACTGGTGCGGGTACAACACTGAGACAGTGTGCCAGCTGGCGCGCCCTCTTTGGAGGATTTCCCCCATTGGCGGGAGGTCTAAACTGTTTAGTTGCGCCAAGGAAAAAAAGGCTATTTTTAGGGTTTTTCACAAGGAATTGTCTTCAGGGGAATGTTGTTCAGGGGAATGCCATGAAAGTGGTTTCAGGTCATGTCACTGCTCACAGGTCACGGAATAAGCCCTCCAATGTGTGGGATGGGGAATTGCAGGGACGGTGACAAATTGATGTGTAACAGGTCCATTTAAAAAAATCAAACCACGCAAGTGCACGAAAGAATTTTTGTATAAACTGTGTTGTTGTTTCTTCACTAGATGCGTGGATCTGCCAAAGTGACAACTTAGAAACCCATGGATCACATCACATTGAATGGGCCAAAATTATTTGATAGATCAAGATCAATTTCCCATTTTCAAGTCTCTCTAGCCTTGATTGGGAAGATATCAAGTCTCCGAAGGGCTCCTCATGTCTCCTTCCAATCCCCTTTCCCAGATAATTCACTATTTGAGAGTGTTCTATATCTTCTTTGAGAGAGAGGTGCTTTGAAATAGAATTAGTTAAAGGAAACTGCTTGTTGAGATTTAGAGACCACCAGTTCTCACCATATATCTTTTGAAGTGCCTTCAAACTTATCTATTGTATCTCTATCATCAACTAATAAAGGGAATATGTTTTTATTCTCTTGTGTTTAGTTTGTTTTTATTATTTTCTCCATTTTTTAAGTGTGTATCTCATGCTTTGTTTTCTCATTGATTACATTACATTTTTATTTTATTTTTAACCTCTAACAATTCTTATTATGGGCTTCGCTGTAGTTCATAACCAAACTACAAATAAATACTATATTTGGGATACTCTTGATCTAAATTCACTAGAATTATTCCCATGCATTGTTAATTAAGTAGTTTATGAGCAATATTTTCTTTCAGGTTATATTAGCATTTGGAGATGATAGTTGTAGTGGTTAAACATTATTTGAATATTATTTTCAATTCAAACTTAGTTCATTTCCTTTACTATTGTATATTTGTTGTTCATTATGCACTATTCACTTTTCCTACACTATATTTTTGCAGCTCGCATTTTTCTAGGTTAAACCCATAAAAATTTACTATGATGCCTTGGATAGGTGTACTTGGTGATCTTCCAACTTCTCCTTAGCTTCCTTTCCCTACAACGCCACATTTAACATGCTCACCATGCTCATAGTAGTTTGAAAATCACCTTTTAAACTCACTTAGATTTTCACTAAATTCATGACTTTCCTTCCTTAATGTATTGCAATGCTCCTAGAACCCTGAGAATGGAACTTGGAGGTAGAGAGACCTTATAGATGCCTTTATTTGGTTACTTGTAGAAACTATTTATTTTATGAAAAATTAGGGTTTACTGTTTGCAAGATTTCATTTAAGAAATGTGTTTTATTTCCCTACAATATATAGTTTGTGTGTTTTCATTTCATTGCATATAGTGTAGTGTGTCTTCATTTATTACAAATAGCCTAGGTTTCCATGCTATTCTATTAAGTTAGGCTCTCAAGTGGATTTTCAAGAGTAAACAAGGGAACAAACATGTCCTAAATTTTCTCGAGATTTAATAAGATGGCAATGAGTGGCATGTTACATGTACACCACTTTATCCCTAATATGCTACGAATGCCAAATAGGAGGGTTCAATTGAATGAGGTCTTGGTATATCACCATGATGATGTCAAAAAAATCTCAACACATGAATACTTTGAGTGACTCATAGTAATGAGATATTCTAGGTATTTGAATCCTCTAGATATTCTAGATAAAAAATAATCATATAAAACATAATAGCAATAGCAGTGATAATGCCAGTGTATTAGTAACCATTGTATTTACAATTCCATACTTAAATTTAATTAGTAACCATATAAAACTTAATTATCTCTCTCTCTCTCTCTCTCTCTCTCTCTCGATATATATATATAACCAATGGTATTCATATCATATTAATAGTTTAAAATAAAATAATTATAAATTCTAAAACATGTCAAATAAAAATGCCAAGATCATATATGTAACCATATTCAATCAAAGTTAGGCCCCTAGGAGAAGCTCAATTGGTAATGGATGTGAAAATAAGAGTTATGTGTGAGGGGTTTAAGGTTGGAATCCCCCATTCACCTGTGCCTAATTTACTTGGATATAAGTATACACTTTAGTAGATATGGAGTTAAGATATATCTATACTACTTGAGATGTACAACCATTATATTTCAAAACTTAATTTTAAATTTAATGAATAAAGATAAATTATAAATAAAAATGCTTTTATATGTTTATGTCATATTTATATAGTATAAATAGTAGCTATAAATTAATATCTATTTTATCATATAAATTTAAAGAATATATTATTTTTATTCATAATATACAAATATTACAAATAAAATTTTAAGATTTAAATCAAAATTTTAAAAATACAAATCCTTCCTCAAATTTTAATCATTCTTTGTATGTTAATTGATTTGTCCCTCTACAAACTTACTACATTAAAAATTTAGGTAAATCCATTATATACCATCCAAATTATAAATACAAGTGTAGACTGGAATTACGTAAGTTTTTCCGCAAGTTACTTTGCAACCTTGACCATAAAAACAATCAAACCCATGAAGATTAAACCTAATTTTTTTAATAAAACTCAAAATATTTTTTTTTAACAAAACAAAAAATCTTATGCTATAAAAATGATAACCAAAATTTTGAATTTACAAGCATTTCACACATTTCATAATGCATCGCTCTGCACGTGGTCCTCAATTTCACAAAATCTTATTGTTGTTCTACACTCCAACACTGTTTTCTCATGGTAATTGATTATTCATCAATGGTAGCCTTGTTGTGTGTGCCTCTCCACTACTCTGATTACATTTAAACTCAATGGGAAACTGAAGAGATGACATGTGGCCTCCGTTCAATTCAATGTGCAATAGCCCATTTCTATCATTCCCCTCAATTGTACTTTCGGACAGAATGTGTCCAGTTGGAGCTTCTACTTGCTAATTTTTATCCCCAGCAGGATTAAGATTTGGATTAGGAGTCCCTGAGCTCCTTAAAGGTTCTTCATGGTTGTGGGGATTTTCCATTCGTTAATGGATTTAATGTTGTTAGGGTCTAACTTAACAACCCTCATGAGATACAATATGACCTAGATATTCCACCTCTTGTACTCCAAAGAAGCATTTGGATGTTTTTGCATATAATTTTTTCTCCTCCAATAGTTTGAGTACCCTATCAACATGTTGAGCATGATCCTTCCAAGACTTGTTGTAGATTAGTATATCGTCAAAAAATAATAAAACAAATTTTATATGGAAGGGTTTGAAAAAAGAATTCATCAAACCTTGAAATGTAGAAGGTGCATTGGTATGTCTAAAATGCATGATCAAGAATTCATAATGACAATCATGAGTTCTAAATGTTGGTTTTGGAATTCATTCAATGTTCATTCTAATATGATGATATCCTGAACAAATATCCAACTTGGAGAATTAAATTGCTCCATGTAATTCATCCAATAATTCATCAATGAAGGGAATGTGAAAAATATCTTTAATAGTGAGCTTGTTGAGCTCCCCATAATCTGGACACATGCGCCATGATCCATCCTTCTTGTGCACCAATACTACTGGAGCCAAAAATAATTTTGACTAGGTTGAATTATACTGACATCTATCATTCTTGCAACCATACATTCAATTTCACTCTTTTGGGAATATGTATATCTATAAGGCCTAATGTTTGTAGGAACACTTCTTGGAATAAAATGAATAGCATGATCATGATCGAGAATAGGTGGGAGGCCTTTGGGAGTCTCAAATACTTTGGAATGATTGTCCAAGACTTTTTATAGATTTGGAGAAATAGATGATTTCGATGTTTGAACCTATAGTGAGCATAATTGTGCAATTACACCACATTGTTATTTATTGAGAAGATTTTTCATGCCATTAGAGCTAATTATATTTCATGGTTTCCAATCAATAATCCTTAACTAAACTTCCTTTCCTTTCCAAAACAATTTCAAGAAAATATCTTGAAATTTAAAAGCTATCGTACCAAAAGATTGTAACCATTGGACTCTTAGTACAACATCAACACCACCAATTAGAATGGAGAGCATTGTACTATTCAATAGATATTTCCCCATGGTTAGCTTGATATTATGTCACTTTTAAGAGGTTCCTCTATTTGCAAGCATCAATTTACACTCTGGTGCTGGGTATAGGAAGCAATTCAATTCCTTGGCTACCTTACAATGAATAAAATTATGGGTACTACCTGAATCAATCAACACTATTACCTTTTTATTCTTGATATGTCCTTATATCTTGATGGTTTGAGGAGTGGTAATTCTTTCCAATTCATTACAGGATATGGTAGGATTCATTTATTATTTCTCTATGGTTGGCTCCTCATGTATATCCTTTTCTTTTGAAGTTTTTTGTTCCTTTTCTTCCTCCTGTTCACAATCTATGTAAAATAATTTCTTCTCAGCACACTTATGACCTTTAATGTATTTTCTATCACAACTATAGCAAATCCATTTTGATATTTTTTATTCCAATTGTTTTGGTTTCATCCTTATAGGTTATGAAAGGCTAGGAGTGGAAACACTTCCATCTTTATAGTTATGAGTGGTTGGCTTCCTTGTTTCCATAATTTTGCTTTCAATTTTCCTGGCCAACCTGAATGAATTTTCCAATGAATTAGGTTTCCATTAACAAACATCATGTTGGATGTTATCCTTTACTATCCATATGAAGACATCAATCTTATGCTCTTTTGGAATATCATTTAACCTTATATTCAATTTTTGGAAGTCTTCAATGTGCTCCGCCATTGATCCCTTTTGTTTGATATTTATCAGTTGGCTAAAGAAGGTGTTTCTCTTTCTATCCTCATAATGTGCTATCATTTCCTCCGTAAAAATTCACTGAGTGACAAGTGATTTATGAGAACAAAGCCATCGATACCATACAAACTGATTAAGTTCAAATATAAAGTTTCAATGCATACCTCTTGTGTGTGTTGCATATTATGGAGATAAAATATTGCTTCATCTGTAGTATCCATGTTACCAGATCCTTGCCAACAAAATTCCTCATATTGATCTTTGGAATATGGTGGATATTTAATCCAATGTTAGAGTATATGAAATCATGATTAAAATTTCTTTTGTTCTCATCATGAGTTTCATCTAATACCTTTTCACCATTAGGGAGAATTTCTTGTAGCAAATTTGTCAAATATGTTATAAAACCATTCTTCAAAACTTCCATGTTTTCTTTCATGTTAGCTTCTATAACATCCATATTAGTTTTCATGTCACCCTTCAAAATTTCCATATCTCATTTTAAACTTTTTATATCACCTTTTAAATCATCCATGTCCCCTTTTAGTTCATCTTTGATTGTTTTTTGTGAGAGAGAAATTTGTTGCACTTGATCTCGTTATTTTGAGATATCATGTTGCAATTCTTCCTCTTCATGCGTCGTAGTAGAGCTTTCTGATGGCTTAATGGGTGTGGATTTTTTTTTTGGGAGGAATTTTATAACCCAATACTTATTTATGTGCTTCAATATGCCTTTGGAATCACCAAAAACTGTTTTTTCAAACAAAAGTTATGCAATTTAAAAAAAAAAAAATACACACATTTTTCTTGCTTTTAGGAGCTCGATCTTGAAGCAATTGTAACTCTGTAATTTTGGATCTCCAAGGTCTGGAATTTGATCTTGTTGTATCCCTTTAAATCAAATTTCCAACCCCATAAGTCAAAACGAGATTGGAGTCCTCAACAAAGAGTTATGCTTGATCTTCCATGATGGCTTGATTGAAATTTGTATAGAGTGTCACATGTCACTCTTTCTACCTTTGGCCCTAAAATTTCTACAAAAAAACTACGGTCCATGCACTTTCAGTCACTTTTTATAGAATTCAAATATGATGCTTGAAACGAAAGTTATGATGATTTTCCCTAGGTCACATGTTTGAGACTAAATTTTGGAGCCTGAAAAAACCATAACTTCCCCGGATCATATCACCAAAAACATAGTGAACCAAAATCTGAAATTTTTACAAGAAGTTAACCACGATTTCGGCTCCACGAGGTCAAAATTTTAGCTTCTCAAGCCTTGTAGAATTTTTTGTATAGCGAACATGCAAAGATGACCTGTTTGAAGAAGTGAAACCTTAGAATCCAAAGCTCTGATACGAAATTTTATGCAACCATCTCACAAAAAAATAGAAATAGTAGATCAACGAATTAAAAAATATCCTCTTCAAGGGGGAAACCTACTTTAAATTACATAAATGAACACTTCTTGGATGGTTCAAATGAAAAAAAATTACTTTTTATATATAGGAGTCTAAGGGTTCATAATATAATTAGATTTGGCATAACAATAATAATGTAAGGGAACAAAAATAAACATAGTGGGATTTTGTGGGGAAAAATAATAACAATATGGGGACTACATCGACACAACAATAACAATAAGGGGGTACACTAGTATTATAGGGACCTAACATAACATCAGAAAAAAACATGTATAGGTCTATTAATTTCCATCAAAAGCATCATGGAACCCAAAAATCAAAGGTTTACTAAAGGTCTATTTAAAAATATTAAACCACACAAGTGCGCCAAAGCATTTTTGTACAATATGTGTTGTTTCTTCGATAGATGTGCGGATCTGCCAAAGTAACAACTTAGAAACCCGTGGATCACATCTCATTAATGGGCCAATGAGGAGCCATGAGATGATTTTGAATCTATAAATAGAAGGAGAATGAGAGCCACAAACCAGAAATGATAACAACATTATGCTACCCAAAAATTCTGAAGAAACTAGCATCACCTTTTCGAGATAATTCACTATTTGAGAGTGTTCTATAGCTTTTTTGAGAGACAGGTGATTCACAATAGGATTAGATAAATGAAACTACTTACTGAGAGTTAGAGAGCACCATTGCTCACCATTTATATTTTCAAGTGTCTCAAAATTCTTGTGTTTAGTTTGTTTTTCTTATTTTCTCCATTGTTTGTATGTCATGCTTTGTTTTCTCATTGATTACATTGCATTTTTATTTTATGTTTAAACTCTAACAATTCTTATTATGGGCTTCGTTGTAGTTCATGACCAAACTACAAAGAAATACTATATTTGGGACACCATTGGTCTAAATTCTCTACAATTATTTTCATGCATGATTAATAAGGTAGTTTTATGAGCAATATTTTCTTCAAGGTTATCTTAGCATTTGGTGATGATAGTTCCAGTGGTTAAACATTAGTTGAATATTGTTTTCACTTCAAGTTTAGTTCATTTCCTTTACTATTGTATATTTTTTGTTCATTATGCACTATTCATTATTTCTTGCACTATATTTTTGTAGCTACAAGAAACCCTACAACCCTGCATATTTCTAGGTTACCCCCACAAAAAGTTACAACGATGCCTTAGATAGGTGTACTTGGTGATCATCCAACTTCTCCTTAGCTTCATTTCCCTCCAACGTTACATTTAACATGTTCACCTCGTCGTTGGACAATCTTCTATAGAAAACATGGACACTTGTAGTGGTTTGCAACTCACCTTCTAAACTCACTCATATTTGCACTAAACTCATGGTTTTCCCTCCTTAATGTATTAAAATGCTCCTAGAACCCTAAGAATGGAACTTGGAGGTAGAGAGACCTTATAGATGCCTTTATTTGGTTTGTTGTAAGAACTACTTCTTTTATGCAAAATTAGGGTTTACTATTTGCAAGGTTTCATTTAAGCAATGTGTTTTCTTTCCCTACGGTATATAATTGGCGTGTTTTCATTTCATTGCATATAGTGTTACTAGTGTTCCTTCATTTATTACAAATAGCCTAGGTTTGCATGTTATTTTATTTCCTCCAATTTTAGTTTTCCTATGGCATAGATAAGTCAACTTGGTTTTTGTACATCTAAATTTCATTCCAAAATTTCCACCTACATAGAAGTCAACAAAAGGAAGAGATAGTTCTTGTTGCACATATAATGCCAACCCCTCTTAAGTTTGAAAATTAAGGCTAAGACACTTATGAGTAGCAACATTATTGCTGCAAAACTAAGGGTCATCACTACACTACACAAATTTCCTCATATACCCAACGAGAAACAAATAAAATGATTTTTTTTTAAACCAAAGAATTAATCATATTGCATAGATCATTTTCTCATAATGAAAAAATTCCCTTATTGTTGCAATGTTTGAATAAATATAAATTTCATAAAATGGGGAATTCATTATCTCCACAATATTCATCCATTTTTACATCTATGTTTCGAGTACAAAACAAGACTCATCAAAACCTGACGATGAGCCTTGTTTTAGACTCAAAATGTAGACATAAAAATGGATACTGTAGAGAAACCTTCAAACTATCATTCATAAAATGTTTTAACTTTGGCTCTCAAGTGGATTTTCAAGAGTAAAGCAGGGAACAAACTTGTCCTAAATTTTTTGGAGACATAAGTTGGAAATGAGTGGCATGTTACATGTACACCAATGTATCCCTAATATGTTATGAATGCCAAATAGGAGGGTTCAACAGAATGAGGTCTTAGTATATCACCACGATGATGTGAACAAAATTTGAACACATGAATAATTTGAGTGACTCATAATAATGAGATATTCTAGGTATTTGAATCCTCTAGATATTCTAGATATAATCATATAAAACATAATAGCACTTCAATTAAAAATTAATAAAAAACAAAAGTAATAATAAAAATAATAAGTCGATTCAATTCAATTTGTTATATTATAATTTTTATTTTTTAATAAAGTTTCAAACATTTCATTAAAAAAAAAATCATAACATACATATCCTATTATAGTGATTTTGAATAATTGTAAGCATTTAAATATCGATTTAATAAAAAATCAAAACATAATTTAGTATGGGTGATGTTGTGTTCTCCATAAAAAGTACATTCATAATAATAATAATAATAATAATAAAGTAAATTTCTTCAATCTTATTTATTATACTATAATTTTTATTTTATTAATAAAATCACAAACATTTTCATATTAAAAAAACTATAATATACCTATCACATTAAAAAAATATATAAATAATAATAATTCATATTAATAATATATAATTAGAAATAAAAAAAATTGAATATAAAGAAACACAAAATATATAAAATATAAATAGCACTGCTAATACAAATATATTAATGATCATTGTATTTTACAATTTCATATTAAATTTAATTAGTATATATATATATATATATATATACTTACTTTTTGTCTTGAAAATAATTGTAAAGTAGTAAATCTTGTGATGCAGGATAAAAAGAACCTCCTTTTTGAAACTTTAGTCACTCATGTTATCTTGTATGGATGTGAGGTTTGGGGTTGTAGCATCTCTAGAGAATCCTAGAAAAAAATTGAGCAAATAAGTTGGTATAAAAATCCCTGATTAATCCATTGGAAAATCTTATTAATAATTTAGAATAAAATAATTATAAATCATATTATATGTTTAAAGTAAAATGATTATAAAACATGTCAAAGCCAAAGTTATATATATAACCATATTTATCAAAGTTGGACCTTAAAAGTAAGCTCAATTGGGAATGGATGTCAAAATAAGAGCTATGTGAAAGAATTAAGAGGTTGGAATCCCCTATTCACTTCACTTGTGCCAAATGCCAGCTGTGTGATGGGGTTCTTGGGGTTTAGTTCCTCCAACGGAGTCAACAAAGAGAACTGAAGGAACCATTCCTCGAAGAGAAGCCCGTAATTTGAAAATGAGCAGAGAGGCAACTTGCCCCAACTGGGAGAGGGAGAGATAGCAAGAAGTGCTAATCTGGATAACAAGTAAAAAAGGTGAACCATTTAAATGCATTAGATATAATTTATCTGTGTGAATTGTTAAATAGAATTTGGGAATAACGTCACAAAACAGTTCGTCTGGCTACCTATGGATAGGGTTTACCCACTGGGCGTAATAATGAAATAACAGCAACTCCAAGCAGAAAACTTGGTAAATGCAGAAAGAAAACAACGAGAGCTTTCTAAATTCATCCAATCAGAGAGTACTGCAACTAGGAAAATGTATAACCACGAAATTATATATACATTTGACAGGAATGCACGAGAAAACCGAACTTATATAGTCGTATCACAAACATTTGTATCCATGCTGAGGAGCTGATACTAACGACATGAATTACCCTCCTTGAAGAAAGTTAAACAAAATTAAAAGACCATATGAGTACCTTTACAAAATTTAACGTGGAAGCTCTGGACGACTTTTCCAAGCTACCCCAAATAAATTTATCAATACTCTTATAAATAAACAGTCGTGCTATAACAATAAGGCTATAATGCACAAGGAAATTTCAGAATAACACAGCTGGACCTGTGGGCCAAAGTATTAATTTCCACCACGACCAATCATTAAAAAAGAAAATAAAGACTGAAACCACCCTATGATGCAGATATTGCTGGATTCAGATTTTAACTATCCCCTCACAAAACAAATCAAGCCTCTAACCAAAAATCATCGGCAGATCTTTCGGGATTGAGGATTTGCAGTAGGTGTAACTTCATCTTGGTTTTGTTCTTTGCATGCTCCTCCGAGCTCATTTGGGATGGTATCTGCACCAGAAAATCCATTAAATGTGATTTGCACGAGGAGGTGTCTGCAGGTGACCCATATCAACATAATGAACAGGATCGCTCACAGGGTTTAATGGCGTAGATACTCTCACTCCCACTGCGGGCCCAACCATATTTCGACCCAGATTCTCTGAAGTTTCTTGTTGTAATTTTCCCTGGGATTGCCTAGGTTGGAATCCGAATCCCTGCATATTCGTTCGAATCGGATTATACAGGCGATCAAATTGACCATATCCCTCTATTTGGGACTGGTCAAGAGTGTGATCAAAGTAAGTACTTGGAAACCGTAGATGATCTGAACGATTGGTTGTCACAGGCCCTGTGGAGCTTCGAACGGTACTTGTGGGTGTGAAAGCTGGAGGATAAGGACTTGAAGAGTACAATTCATTACCTGTAGTGGATGTAAAAGTAAATGATGTGACCCCTTGTGGGTTCTGTGAAAACTGTGGAGTACGGAATGGAGGGGCGTGCATTGGTGGCCTTGCTGAATTGCACCCTGCAATAACGGATGGAGGTGGCGTTGCTGAATTGTACCCTTCAATAACGGATGGAGGGGCGTGCATTGGTGGCATTGCTGAATTGTACCCTGCAATAACGGTAGATGCATCTTGTCTTCCAACAATTGCAGCGATGACCGGCTCTGCCTCTTGCAATAACCAGTCGATGGTCTGCCCGGCAGTGTCGTGGCCAAGCTCTCTCCTGAGCTCGGCGATTTTTTTGGCTCCCTTGGGTAGTAAAAAATCGACTGTGGATCCTAGAGTTTTGAAATCCAAAAGTCTGGTAACCTCGTCTAACTTTTCTTTGCAGTCATGGGATACCTGAACTCTGGGGGCCCAGGTTCTTGCCGCCTCCTTCTGGTGCTTGATTTGTATTTCTGCATCGAGTTCCGCGTTTCTTTTGTTGGAGAGACGGGCAGAGCTTCTGGTAGTAGCTAAAGAAGCAGTTGCTTTCCTTTGAGGGGACGCCGCCACCTGACGGAGACCCTTCTGGTGCTTAATTTCTATTTCTGCATCGGTTGTCATCTTCGCTGTTTTGTTGGAGAGACGGGTGGATCTTCGAGTTGGAGTTGGAGCTGGAGTATAAGTTTCTTTCCTTTTAGCGGGCGCCATGTGATATTGAAACACTTCAATTAAGCTTGTGATATTGAAACACTTCAATTAAGCTCGTTTAGTTGCAGTGATCTTTGCAGGCGAACGCGAGAGAGAAATAGTGATGTGATCTTTGCCACTACACACTCGAAAGAAATAGTGATCTTTGCGAGTGAAAGTAGAGTTCCTTGGACTTATTGTTTCATAAAACAGTGGCTGAGCCGGTCAGTATTAATACCATTTATTGAATGCATTTCACCTCTCTATTTGATATTTACTAAGTATCGTGGTCCCATTCTCATAATTCTAAATTGGTTTAGGATAACGTTCATGGTATGAGTGATTCTTTTGAGGTTTTATTATTATAATTTTAAATTGTTTTATGATAAGGTAGGGTATGAGTTATTATTTTATGGTCTTATTAAATTGCTTTATGTTATAAAGGTTAAAGAGTGTAATTGGTCTCATTCTCATAACTTTAAATTGTTTTATGATAAAGTAGGGTATGAGTTATATTTTTGAGGTTTTACTAAATTGCCTTATGTCATAAAGGTTTAAGGGTATAGTTGGTCTTATTCTCATAACTTTAAATTGGTTGGTCTCATTCTAATAATTCTAAATTGGTTTATAATAAAGGTATGAGTCATTGTTTTGCGGTTTTACTATTATAACTTTAAATTGCTTTATGATAAGGTAGGGTATGAGTCATTGTTTTGAGGTTTTACTATTATAACTTTAAATTGTTTTATCATAAGATTAAGGTTAAATTGTATCGTTCGCCCTATTCTCATAGCTCTAAATTGGTGATCATTGTTTTGCAGTTTTACTATTATAACTTTAAATTTCTTTATTGTAATGTAGGGTATGAATCATTGTTTTGCGGTTTTACTATTATAAATTTAAATTGCTTTACGATAAGGTTAAAGGGTAACCGATATTTGTAGAGCTATGGTTTTATTAATGCTAGGGTAGTATATGCTAACTATAACTGGATAATTTTGTACATATACATTGTTATAAAAGCATTGTTTTTGTTTATAACATGCATAGCATTATCCTGTTTAAATATCATATAATATTACCAGTATATATCATGTTTAAATATCATATAATATATTACAACATGCATAGCATTATCGTGTTTAAATATCATATAATATTACCATATATATGTACGTTATCTCAAAAACATATTGGTTAAAGTGGCATCATTTTAGCATAATATTGAAGAAGCCACACTTTTGGTTGGATTAGGGGTGGGGTGGTTTGGTTTTAAAATAATCTCATTTTGCAAGCAACTAAGATTATATGCGTATCTTTGATTTTTTTTTAAAGTGAGATGTTTGTACTATTTTTAATTTATACAAAAAGTAAAAAAAGACGATGTTGCGATTTATAATTATGTTAAAGATGCATTATGTGATATTCTGATAAAGGTTAAACTTTGATTTTCAATGTTTCCAATATAAATGGTTAACTTTCTTAATATCAATTATTAAGATTTAATTATCATCAATGTTCAAGATATTTCAAGAGGAATAAGAGGAATTTGTCTTATTGACCAATTTTAGAGTGGAATTGATATTTTTTTATTATTTAGTTTAGTCCCATTAAGCGTTAACTATCTAATGTCACAACAACATATGTTGAAAACTTCACAAAGTGTTACATATGTCTAACATATGTCTATGCAATATACATGGCCACACACAAAATTCTACTTGAACCCTTAACTTGCAAGAGAACCTAATATGTTTCCCTACACATATTGATATTTGGCTTCCAATTAGTGGTCATCTCCTTATTAAACTTATCCATAATGTAGGAATTCAATTATATCGTCTCTAATTTGCATATTCAATTATGAGAACATGCTATTGTTACAACTGTAGGAAATCATAAGTATATTTGTTGTTAAAAAAGTGTATTGATGTGTCGAACATTACATCCTATGCATAGGAATCTATTAGTCTTAGATGAAAGATGTTTAATTGTTCTATTGTTGAAGTGGCATTCCAAATGTTTAGAAACATATTGCATATGCATATATTTCAATTTCATCATTACCCTTTTCATAGAACATTATTTCCAAATTGATGACAATAATAAGGGTTGTTCATATAGACCTTCCTAAACCTGATCCTTATATATTTTTTCCCATTACTAGTGGTTATTTTTCCAAGTCTCTTATAAGGATGATTGATGGATTGGAAAATATGTAATTTTTATTTTCTACAAAACCCTTATACTAATGGCTCTCTATTTGCACAAAATTTCTAGATCCAATGAAAATCATTTAATCAATGAGATATATTGAATATGTTTCATATCTTCTTGGAAGAATGTGAGTTGAAATTCATGTAAAATATTCATGCCCTTTATAGATCTTAAGGCCTACATATAAAGTGGTTGCAACCATGTTAAATGTTGTTACCATAGTAAAGGTGAGAAGTAGTGTTAGGATATGTTCAAAAGATGATTGAGAATATAGTTCTTTTGTAATGCTTCTTACAAAGTATAATTTACTTTTACTAATACCTTGAATATAATATTCAAATGTTGTTTTGTGAATAATGTAGCATTATATCAAACATAAGTTTTTGATCATGTGACAATGTATTTATGGATGGATGTACGCCCTTTTTTATTTGTATCATTCCCATGTTTTTTTGATGACTATCAATAAATTTTCCTAGTATCCAACGTAGGTTCTAATACACTAGGATGGTTTCACATATGGTTGGTGTTGGACTCTCGAAATCCAAGCATCCCAAACTCATTAAAATAGATAATATTTTCATTGGAGACCAATCTTAATAATTCTCATCATCCATTCATCTCCATCTTGGTATGTATATTTGGATAGTTATCCTCATCCTCAAACAATGATCCATTAGGAGTGGAAGCATGCACTTGATCAACATGCATTGACTATAATAATCTTGCATTCTCTCCTAGTTTTCCACAATGGATTCTTTTGAATTACCTGTGACTATAGTGAATCAATGAAATGGTTTCTATAGAAGCATTTCACTTCAATAAAAGTCATCAAAGGCATTTGGTTCTTTATTTTGATTGTCATAAAATATGGCCATGCATGGAGAAATTTATTTTTGCCAGCTTAACCCACGAGGATTTGAGCCTTGAATCACATGATTTTGCACAATACTTTATAACACAGTGATTTCCAATTGAGTTGGTCCTTGTGGGATCATATATGGATACTTGATAGTATAGTTTTCCTCTACCTATTTTCAAATTATATGCACTATCTATAATCCTATAATTTTGTGAGGATTAAAAAATGGAGGTTGTTTCAAATAGGCAGTGATGAAACTATATCTAAATAAAAAAAGGTGTTTCAAATCGGTAGTGATGAAACTAGATCTAAATAAAAAATATTATGGGTCATGGGATATTCAATGAAATGTTCTACAAACTCCATTTATCTTGGTGAATATTTGACCACATATGAGAAGGGGTGTTTTTTTCAATATATATATCAGGTTCTTATCTCTCAGTCAACAATTTCTTCTAAATATAAATGCATAAAGGACATATGCAATGAGGTTAGGTGGATTTTATGGTTATGTTAATATGCTTGACATATGGTAATAAATCTTTGATCTTCAGTTTGCTTTGGAAGCATATTTAGCAATGTATTCAACACTACATAAAAAGAGAATACCAATTGAAAATACAATTTGCTCACAATGTTTTAAGTATGTCAATGATAAGAATTTTTTGTTGACCAACATTTCGTTCAGGTTTATATGTCTTATGTCCTCTTTCATCAATGTAGAGGGGTGACTCTAACTATATATTCCAAGAAAATTTATACACGCATGCAAGGTGAGACCTTTTTTTATTGGAAAAAATTCTGATTGCATTTTATATGCCATTGTACTCTATTTAAATTTTTTTGATATTCCTCAAGTAGGTTGGATGTAAATATAATTTTTTTTATCTAGTAAAAAAGGTTCATCCTTAATAAATCTATGTATCCATATTTCATGATTATCTCAAATATTCCATGTTGAACCATATTTATAAAAGAAAATTTCAGTTCTTCATTAGTTTGATTTGGGTCTCTACAATTTATTTTTACCATGTTTGGAAAAATAACTAGCCATTGGAAACCACGTGTATGAGTAAAACTATGATGTTACCCTTCATACCTACAAAATACATGTGATTTTATTAGAGCAAGTGAAAAATAGTTACATGGTGTGTTTTTTGTCTAAGTAAAACCTCATGGAAAACCTTACGAGTACTTCCCCATAATCAATGGATGCTAAATAGGATAATCATTAGCATTGTTTACAAACCCTAACCTAGAGGGGATCAAGAGTGTCAAACTTGTTATCACTCCCCCCGTTTCCCAAGGCTGAGAGAGGAACTGAAGGAGGTAACCTCAAACCTATCTTTAGGTCTCATAGCTAGCCCTACCAAACCAGGGAGGGATATCTCAATGTCACTTTTACAGTCAATGAGGTAATTATATATATAATGATCTTAGGCTAGATATAAGCTCAGTGAATTAGGGTTGTTTGTTTTGAATTTTTGCTAGATAGGAATGACAATCAAGGAACTAGGTCTAGGTTTTAGGCTCGATTTTAAAGTCGCAATTGCAGCGATGGAGATGAGGCCAGGTAGGTATACTTAAGAACATACTTTAATTTTCATTGTGTATATGGTTTGAAAAGAGAGAGAGAGTCAGGATGAAAATGTTACATGAATTCATTCATCAGAAGAGGAGAAACAAATCCATGAAAATCTTATAAATCAGAGCATGAAAAGAAAGATTTTTGTTCATAAAATCATAAGATCATCATATAAAAGCATACATGTGATGACAATAAATAATAAACATTCAACTTGATGGTGATTACTAAGAAAAAAAAATTCTAGTAAGAATACCACAGGAGTCCCAAAATTATAGCTGCAACATGTCTTTGATTTCACTGAAAAAGTTTGTACAAAAGATCCACACTGCAAATAACAACAATCCAACCTATAAAATGACTTGATTTGGCCTACATATAGAAAATAGAAGAGATGACACCTCATTGGGTCGAAACCTGATCCAAAATACATCATAAATGCACCCTATGATTCATTACCTAGAATCTAGGGAAGTTAGAAATAATTCCCCCAAATTTAGCTAATAAATAGGAGTGTATGTCTCCTTGATTAATTACATGATTCCTCCACAATGAGAGGCAAAAAAAACTATATTATCCAAAATACACCTCATAGGACAACTTCAACCTTGAAATTTGGACCATTCTAGCTTGACAGCCGCCCAAAAGGAATCCAAGATAGACGCTTCATGTCAGTTAGCAGAAGCATCGTGCCTCCCAGAAGAAGCGTTGCGCCACTTTGAGGGTGATTTTGGTTGACATTAAGGCATCCATATGCAAATATGAATATTGGGCTAGGTAGACATGT
The DNA here is from genome assembly GCA_034641835.2 of Pinus albicaulis. Taxonomy (NCBI): domain Eukaryota; kingdom Viridiplantae; phylum Streptophyta; class Pinopsida; order Pinales; family Pinaceae; genus Pinus; species Pinus albicaulis. Next base: position 679,759,689 of record CM076570.1, read on the forward strand.
GTGTCCTCTATCCATCCCAACCTTGAAACTGAGAAAATACCTCCTAGAAGGCCTTCAAAAATCAATTCTCCCAACCTTAAACTAGAAGCACTGTGCACAGGCAAAATCAGTGGTAGAAGCATGAAAAATAGGCTATTTTTTGAGTTTTTCTCCAAAAATAAAGGGTGTCATGCCAACCTAAGACCATAGCTATGAAGTAAAAGGCAAGAGCTATCCACCCATGTAAAAATTTCCTCATTTGGAGGCTCTCAGGAAAAGCGTTGTGGCGCTGCGTGATGCTTCTGCAAAGGAAATTTTTAGATTTTCTAAAAAGCCACAAAAAATACTCAAAATGCTCAAAATCTGCTGAATTTTGTTTCATGACATCCTTGGATGATAAAATAAACATATAGGGATGCCTCAACTAGAAAATCCAAGTTATCTTTCTCCTTTATCTTAATTAGGGTTTCTTTAAGCATTTTCCTCAAATTATTCACCCTGTCTTTGGCGATTTGGTTCCTAGTGAAATAATGTCTTTCCATACGCCTCTAGAGGTTATTATCCCTTTCTGAATTCTTCAAAATATTCTCAAGATGCACATTTACCCTTTCAAGCCATACCTCTTTGTATTTCTCAATTTCAACAGTGATAAACTCATCAAAGGTTAGCTGATCTAATGGAGGAGATGGCTCTCTTTCTTGTTATATTTTACTGTTTAACCCTCTTGTTCTAGGCCTCCTTGTATTTGTTTCAACCTCTATGTCTTCCAACTGATCAAAATATACTACTTATTTTCCCGTACCTTTTTCTACCTCAAGATTAGCCTTTGGTTTGCTTTGGAGCATATGTTTCACCTTCAATTGCACATTTTATTGCTGTAGAAAGGTAATCATGAAGTTTTCCCTTGACAGTTTGTCCTTCAACTCTACTATCTTTACATCCTTTTCCCATATTATCTCCTCAGGTGATTTGTCTTTGACCCGTTTTTCCATGTCAACCTCCATAGGCGCTTGTTCCTCATGCTGTTGCAATGGTGACTCGTCCTCATGTAAAGGTGGCCCACTATCATGAATAGGTGGTTGCTCCATGTTTCTATTTGCTCAGCTGTAATTTCAGGTGCAAATACATCTTTGGTGGTCTTAGGATAAAAAGCCATCCTCTTACCCTTCTCATAGGTTTGATTCATTTCAACCCTAGACACCTTTGGAGCCTCTGCTTGCTTACTTGAAGAGCCAACCTCCTTTGGCTATGTTGATGCTGATGGCATGTTCTGAATAATGGGTGGAATAGTAGTAGGCACTGATGAAATTGTGTCCATGAAAGTTTCCCAAGACATATTGATTGCTAAGAGCTGATGCGAAACAATAAGCTTGACCAAACCATGGTGGAACAAACTAGGGTGATGATCTTTGCCTTTACTTCGTACCTTTTCAGTCATTTTGACCAAACTCCCAAATAAATAATTAGGCAAATTAAGTGGTTTAGTGGTAGTGAAGTGCAATAATAGGCTTATATGGTACTGGTACAATCTTGAGAATCCCCCTTCACATGTAAAATAATTTATAATTAGCTTCATCAAATGGGCATACTTATAAAGTAAATGGTTAAAATGAAATATGTGCTCAGGAGCATCTTTGTAGTGAGGTTTTAAGAACATTTTGTAGTTCTCAATTTCTAAGTCCATCCCTTTGAACCATATTTCTCCATGGTTCGAGATACCTGTTGCTGAGGTGATAACATTTGTTGATATGGTGAATTCAATACCTGCTATTACAACCTTATCTCTCCTAAAGCTGGTGGCGAAAATGTTTGTTAATTGGGTATGGCAGCCTACCTCATGGATTCTCTCACAAAACCTCAAACATGGCTCAAACCTGGAATGATTACATACCTTATGGACCCTTTTTTCACCGTGCATGATTTTTTTCAATAAGGAAAACCCTAGCTTGATGTAGTGGATAGGGAAGGTGGAAAATTAGGAAAACATGGGATAGTGGCAGAGTGGTTTTAGGGACAGAAATGAGGTGGAAGGGAACTAGGGAAAAATCCCTAAAAATTTGGGGAGGTAGGGTGATGAGTTGGCTACAAGCTTCAAGTGGAATTTTTGGAAATGGTCATGTGAAAGGTGCCCAAAATGTTAAAACACAAGGTTTTCCTAGTTTCCTTGCAAAAACGTGGTGAAAACTAGGGTTTCAATGAAAATGGTGGAAAGGAGGGATGTGAGTGATAGTTAGTGTTTGGATAAGGTATATGGAAGACGTATGAAGGTTTTATATGGTGAAATTAGGTTTTTTTCTAACTGAAACCATCCAAGCACGGAAAACACCAAAAACGTAGTGGAGAAAAGTTAAGGAGGGAATCCACCCTTTTATTAATAATTTGACTTGAAGGAGGTATGAAGAGCATTCAATTACTATTTTAGAGGATTCTGAACCTTTGTACAATCTGATTTAACCTCTAGATGGTTATTTTGAAGCTTGGAACAAAAAACGTAGCACCTTTTCCAGAAGCGTAGCACAACAAGACATAAACGTAGCACAACTTTCCAGAAGCGTAGCACAGTGCAGTTTGGCACAATTCTTGTTTGTAGTCTTAGACCTTTGGTAGATGTGGAGTGTGATGATGATACGAGAGGAGCTCTATTGAACATAAATGGATGAAATGATTTCAAGAAACTTCATTTCCTTTTATAACATCACAAATTTGCTTTTTGTCCTTTAGTGAAATCATAAACACTTTTTGAAAAATTTCTTTTTTGAAAAAATTTAATCAAGTAGCATAATTCTTTGAGAAAAGAAAATTTTCCTTTATTTTATTTTCCTACCTTTGCTAACTCCCAATGAGGATGCTTTTTATGGGGAAAATGACTCTTTTTCGCCTTATTTCATGATATGATTGAACATTGTGGTGGCGAAACAAAGTAAACCTAGACCATGACCTAGATGGATGCATGTTGACTGACCTATGACTTTAGGTGATAATGTATGACTTGAAATTTTAAATGATTATGACCATGAATGGAGTGAAGGGAGTAGCATTCAAACCTAGACAAAATGAAGTGAACAAAAATTTATTTGAAATTTTGTTTGAAAACATGAAATTTTGACCTGGGACCACTACCAAGTAAACTTGAAAGAGTGTAAATGATCACTGAACATTTAGAAACTAAAATTAGCTCCATCTGGGGATGGAACCTCCTTAAGGAGGTGTCAAGAACATCGTATAATAGGTAGCCTCATCCATTGGGAATTTGAGTCAAAACTGGAAACTAAAATAACTTCAACAAACTGAAATGACTAACTAAACATAAAATGACTTTGACTCGAAATATGACTTGACTTTTTGAAATTTTTTAAAAGAAAGACATCAGCTGATCATAGAAGCCTCATGGCCTTCTCCTTGGGCTTCAAACTTCTGCAAAAACTTCCTTATTCTTTGACAACAAATAAAAAATATATTTACAATGAAAGTGAACCTTTTTCTTCAAGATTAGGTAAGGTAATGTTTGAGGAGCCTACCATTCACTGGTCCTCCCATAATTTCCTGCCCATCAAGATCTTCTAACAAAAACACCTTATTACCCTTGAATGTTGTAAGTTTGCAAGGAACTTTCCATAGGTTATCAAACTTATCATGCTTGCCTTTGTATTAATTTCTGGCATCCCATTGAAGAGCAATATCTCCCAATTCAAAATCATCAGCTTCAATTTTCTTGTCATAGATCTTCTTGATTTTCTCCTGAAATTTTGAAGTGTGGTTGAAAACTTCTTCCCTTGACTGCTGTAAATGCATCATTTGACTGATTCTTCACTAGATGTCATTTGGCTCACTTTTGATCTCTTACATAATTTTCATCACCGACACTGTTAAAGAAGTGGGAAACATTGTGTCGACACCATACACTAGTTGGAAAGGTGACATGCTGATTGATCTCTTTGTGCTAACTTTGTCTGCCCATAGAGAATTTATGAGCTTTTTATGCCAATTTCTTTTGTTCTCTTGCAACAATTTCTTGATTATGTTCACCAATGATTTTTTTGACGATTCAGCCAACCCATTGCCTTGAGGATAGTATGTTGTAGAATTCCCAAGTCTTATGTGATATTTATCACAAAATTCAATCATTTTTTTGGACTTAAAGGCGACTGCATTTCCAGTGATAATTTCTTTGGGAAGCCAAAACGAGATAGAATATTTCTCTCCAAAAAATGAATAATGATGGTGTCTATAGCTTGCCTTGTGGGGATGGCTTCAATCCACTTTGTGAAGTAATTGGTGGTAGTTAGTATCCACTTATGCTTAGATGATGATGGAGGATGAATCTCGCTAATGAAATCAAGACCCCATTGCTAGAAATGTGCTTGAACTGCAATTGGTTTCAAGGGAAACGGTAAGAGCTTTCTCTTTCCCTGAAAAATTTGACATTCATGAAAACTCATGATAGTCTTATAAACATTGGAAAACAAACTTGGCCAATAGAAGCCAACCCTCAGTATTTTTTTTGATATAGTCTTCTAGAAAAGATGACCACCACAATCACCTTTATGAAAGTCTTTCGTCACTTTCTCAACTTCACCTTCTACCAAAAAGTTCAAAAAAACTCTTCCCAAGTCTTTCCAATACAAAACATTGTTAAGAATGCAAGACTTAAGAGCCTTCAACTTCAAATATCTACCTTTATTGCTAGGAAAGCTGGGAGGAGGATTCAAATGTTTCAACACATATATAATATTAGCATACCATGGCGATGAAGAAAAAAATTCAGATACCTGAGGTAATGAATCAACCTCTTACTCCTCAGATAATGAAACGATGAAATTGATGTTCAAGGCATGCAAGTTTGAGTCCACCATGAGCTTAGCCAAGCCTTGTCCCTTGATCAATTTTATAGGTTTGATTTCCAAGTCATACTCCAACATGGCAGCTATCCACTTGCCACACCGACCTTCAAGATCATTATGTGTTAGCTCATCTTTGACAGTAGTGTTAAGGACATATGCAAGAACATGAGGGTGAAGAATATAGACTCGGAAGTCCTTCAATGTTTTAACTAGCACCAAGGCCCGTTTCTCAATGATATTTTACTTCAAAGCTACGTCTCTTATGGTTCTACTAAATAAGGTGATGGGTTGTTCTGTTTTCTGATCTTTATTTTGCATAAGGACAATATTTAGAGTGTGTTCAGAAGCAAAGGAAAAAATGATGAAATCAAGTGGATAATCAGGGCTAATAAGAATAGGAGCATGAGACAATGCAAAATTAACTTGATTAAATGATTTATTTGCCTCACCGGACCACTTCAAATCATTGTATTTCTTCAACATATCAGTAATTTCTCTTAAATGTTCAAAAAGGTTAGGAATAAACTTTCTCAAGAAGTTGATTTTACCATTGAATGACTGGATTTCATTCTTGCTTCTAGGCTAGTCCAAATTCTGAATTGCTTCAATCCTTGAAGGATCTATCCTGATGTTGTCTTTAGATATGATATGACCAAGAAATTTTCCCTCCTTCCATAGTGAATAAACTCTTCTTTGGATTCAACGATATGCCAAATTTTCTGCACTTCTGAAAAACTGCCTTCAAATGCTGCAAGTTCTCTTCATCCATCTTGGAAAAAACTGTGATTTAATCAAGATAAATGACCAAAAATACATCCTTTTCATTGGAAAATGTGATATCCATTGCTCGCTGAAAATTTTCTCCTACATTCTTCAATCCAAAGGGCATTTTAGCATACATAAAAGTACCCCAAGGTGTTGTAAAGGTTGTCTTCTCTTGATCATCTGGATGAATTAGAATATGATTATACTTGTAATATCCATCCAACAAAAAAAGTCTTGAAGAACCAACCACTCTTTGCAGAATATGATCCATATTTGTAAGCGGGTAGTTGTCTTTCAGTGATACTTTATTCATATTTCGGAAATCTATACACAAGTGAATCTCATCGGTCTTCTTTATTACTGGCACTAAGTTTGACATCCATTTGAAAAACAAAGAGGAACTATAATACTAATGGTATATAACTTATTCACTTATTTTTGAATGGAGGGAAACAACTTGGGATTCTTCTCCTTAGTTTATGACAGAAAGGCTTTAGATCGGGCTTTAAAGGAATGGTGTGCTAAATTATACTCTTATCATACACTTTCAGATAAGAATAATCCCATGCAAAAAATATAATAAAACTGAGACTTGAGTGCTGCATATTTACCTTTCATTTCTAAGCTCAAGAATTTTGAAATCTTGACCATTTTGGGCTTTTCAAGAGTTCCAATATTGAGGTCTTCCACTCCTACTTCTATTGGTAGCATTGTTGGTTTCTGTGCAACATCATCTTGGTAAAAAATCTCCCCCAAAGGTACAAGAGCTCTTGGAATGGAGTTGTCTTTCAACTGTAGTACCTTCATTTCTGCTGCATGAAATTCTTGGTCATCTTCATAAAAATGATCATGTATTTGTGAACTCACAAACTCTATTGGGAAAAAATGCGAGGAGAGGTGAATACGATGTTAGGGCATACTCAAAACTTTATACTATTTCTTCCTTTAAAACCCATACGCTACTTGCCTGAAACCAACTCGCGTATACACGCGGATATCCTTTATAAAACTCGGGTATATACAGAAATCTTATTATGTATTTAATTCTTTACTTAGATCTATGCATCATTTATTCATCAGATGTTTAGTTAGCAGTAAACGTGTGCAGTACTAAAAAAATAAACCATCACACATAAACAACACACATGAACACCAGGATTTAAGGTGGAAACCCAAGTCGGGAGAAAACCACCGCTGCTGTCGTCTTAGTCTTCAATATTTTATTATAAAGAGAACATCGTACAAACATGTACTGGTGCAGACTCATACCAGCACGCAGGCACCCACCTGCAGAAGGCTACAACCTTCACTCGTTTACCGGCCTCTCCTAAAAGGGAGCCACTACCCCCTGCACTCATTTACCAGCTACCACTGGAAGGGAGCTACAACCCCCTCACTGAATGCTTCGACCTTCAGCACCTCTGCGGACCACGTTTCATCAATTTTCATACTGGATCCAACAGCTTCCATACAACACATATTGTAGGCCATTTTTCATCATATTTTCAGACTAGACCCACTCCACACATTTAAGCTCAACATTCATCAAACTGAAACTTATAACCCCATTAATTCATTCATTGAATCATCAACCAATCAACCAACAACTTGATCTTCAATTAACATAATCAGCAACATATTCATCATTCAAACAACCCAGTTCTGTATGAATACATCATTGACAGATAGTAGTAAAACAACAAAACAGATCAGACATTTCATTCCACTTACTTCAGTAAACCCTAGATTCCATACGCTCTTTTACTTCACTGAACCTACATATGTACGCGCTTTCATGCAGACCAACCCGCGTATACTTCTATGCATTATTTAGAAAACCCTATCTGCCGATACGCTCTTTTCCTTAAGCAGACCCGCGTATACACGCGCTTTTGCTGAAGCGAACCTGCGTATACAGCTGTAACTTTTCAGGACTGTGCAGCTCTTCAGATCAGATAAACAACTTAGATTTCATCCTTTACTTCAGAAAGTATTTCGCCTCATCTCAGATCTAAGCATTCCATAAACAAATCTAGAAAATACATATACATTTCAGATCTAGAGATCCTTCTTCATCATTTTCTTCATAGGTGCTTCATAGATTCAGATCTATCAATCAAGAACAGAGTTCATCCATGCAGATATTTCTTAGAGAGATTTATTCATTCACAACCCTTACTCATGCATGCTTGCACAATGATCTTCTTCTCCTTATATAGATTTAGCCTTTATCAATACCATGAGTCAAAACCACACCACTTCCAATGGTATTCCTGGATGGGATCAAATAGATAATCAAGTGCTCAATACAATGGGTCAATACCATGGTAACACCCCTAGATTTATAAATTTAGAGCGCAAATATCCATACGCGACTTGGCACGTATTTTTCCGCGTGCATACGCTACTTCGCCTTAACAAACTCGTGTATGCCTTGTGACATACCTCATTCAACTTTATTCTGGCACTTTCTGAATTCCTTTCTTCTGCTACTTCTGAAATGATCTGTAGATACATCAGATTTACATTATTAACAACTCATCAAGTCAGTTTCCATCACGAACAACTTCATCAGGCAGGTTCCATCAAAGGCAACACATTATATCATATTGCCAACAATCTCCCCCTTAAATCATCAAGTAGATTTCCATTAAGGGCAACTTCATCAAGTAGGTTGTCATCAACTTTATCAAGTAGGTTGCCATCAAGGACAACACTCTACATCATATAGCCAACAATCTCATTTCATCAAGTAGGTTTCCATCAAGGACAACACATGCCAACAATCTCCCCCTTTGGACTTGATGGCAACCATGATGGTGTTTGATCACCACAACAGATAGATACATTGATTATAACCATTATGAAAACCTATTCAAACACCATGCTACTCTCCCCCTTTGACATCAAGGGCAAAGGGCAGATCAAAACCAAAACAAGGTTTTTCTTCTCATGTAGAAAGAAGAGCTCTGCAGATCTGATGTGTATTGAAGTTACCATGCTCCCCCTGAGTTCATGCTGAATCTTCAAACATATTTTTCAATGAAGTACATGACTCTATGACCTTTCCTATCACCAAGGACTCATACTTACATCAAAGATTCAACCAAGTGGATTTACATATATGACTCATGTACCCAACCAAGTGGGTTTACACATTTTGACTTAGCTACCCAACCAAGTGGGTTTACAAATTTGACTCAAGTACCCAACCAAGTGAGTTTACTCATTTGAACAAGTCCTTATATGACTGAATATTACAATTTTACATCATAGGTCTCAACATGACCTTTTCATCAAATTACAAATATGACTTTTTATAATCAAGATCAAGGAATCTCAATCATGAGATCAGATCACAGCAAATCAAGAGAATGCTAACAATGCATCCTTTCCACATGACCAATGCTCCCCCTTAGCTTGTGCATCCTAAACACTTTCAACAGCAAATCATCAAGGCATCTTTATCAACAATATCAGAGAATGAAACAGAATCATGAAAACTGGAACACCACCAGAGATACCAAACAGTACAACAGCTGTGTTGAAAGAATGCTGACCCAGAAGAATTTTGTCAGCAAATACCCATACGTGGTTTTCTGTGTATGAACTCGCATATATACGCGACTGTCTTTCAGGAAATCCGCATATCCAACTTAATCTTCTGAAATTTAACCAGATCTTATTCTCTGCATGGCAGAGACTATTCTCAACTTCTATCTGAGATATTCGAACGCTTCCCTGGAATATATGAGAAGAGAAAGATATGACAATGTAGTTGTGTATCTAACAGTTGTAGCATAAGCACATTAGTAACCAAGCCTTCAGACTCTTTGCAGCATCAGCATCTTCTTAAGAGGAACTATCACACCAGAACAACTTCTTCAATAGACAAGATGTGTCAAGCAATCGTCCATGTGATCTGTAATCACCAAGATCATCAAGATTTATCATGATGTAACATTATGTCAATAGTCATCAGCAACAAACTCTGCATGATCTATCCTTATCTCTGCATCATAAAACTTTCATCTCATCCATGTGTGAAAACAAAAGATATTCTTCAACAAAAATCAATCAGGGCTCATCTATAATCTCATCATAAGAAACCATGTATCATGTCATCATCATTTGAGCATGAGTATTACAAGAACTAAGGAATAGGTAGATACAATGCCAACAATGCAATAGATAGACTGGTGCTCCCCCTAAACCTGTACTCCTGTTCTTGAGTTGAATCACTATTTTCTTTAACAGAAAAGCATACGCTTCTGTCTCCAAAGTAACTCGCGTGTATACGTGGCTTTTGTTCACGAAACCTGCATATGGAAAGTGAAACACTAAAAATTTCCACAACTTCATCTCCCCCTGAATTTGTACCACCTGTACCTGTCTTCTTCACATCAGATGCACTTTCAGAAATAAACATAACCAGAATTACCAAACCAGCCATGGGAATCATCATACATTGTTCCCCCTATGATGATACATTACTAATCCCTATAATGTATCTCACATTACTCCTGCAGTCATTATGAGAAGTAAGCTTTAGAAGCGGATGACTGCAGTAGGGTCAATATTCCCTACGTTTCTGACCGGTCCTCCTTCCTTTTCCAGCTTTGCTTGAAGCTTCTTATTGTGTGCTGAAAATTATCCAATTTCTCAGATCTATTCATCCTGCATTCTTTTTCTAGATGTCCATACTTGTTACAAGCATAACATCTTATGTGACCAGAAAAGTAAACATAAGGATCATGATGAAATTTTCTATTCTTTCTTCTATTACAATCAGCTGCGTTATGACCAAACTTGCTGCATGAAAAACAATATCCCTTAAAGAAACCTGAGTACCTTTCTGTGTAGAATCTGTTCGATTGTGACTGAAACATTCTGCTTCTGCAATTAGCTGCAACATGCCCATAATTATGACATTTAAAGCATTCAACATTATCGATGCTTCTATAGGTAGGAGGGAAATATTTCTTTTGAGAGTTCATGATAGTCGGTTGACCTTTTGATTCTTCCAACACTTCAGGTTTTGTATTGATATCCTTTGAATCTTTAGCACTTCCTTGTGAACTAGATTCTCCTTTAACAGTTTCATGAAAACCCAGACCAAATTTAACAGAAGGAGACCTTTGACTACTAAGAATATTATCCAGAATCTTAGTACTATCTTGAAACCTCAAGAGTTTATCTTTTTCTTCTAATTTACCCTTTAGAATGTTTACCTCAACCTCCAATTTTTGGCATTGTTGCTTCATAATTTCTTCTTTCCTTCTTCCTTCTTCTTTTTTTCCACAGAAAAAATCGGTAACCTTTTATTTATGAAAATGAAAAGTTACACATAGCATATGCATTGAAGCATTTTCAGAAGTTGCCCATTGGGCTCATGTGCTTTTGCACACAATGCGACGTAGCGAGGCTACCGTGCATTCAGAAAGAATGAAAAAAGAAAAAAGAAAGGAGGAAGGGACAGAAAAACTGGTTCCAGGGAGTGAGTAGAAAACTCACACCTCATGTTTTTCTCCCCTTCTTCTTTTCGACCTTGCGCCATTCCCCTTGGGTGGGCTCAATCGTAGCTAGGACTAACTGTGTTTCTGCTTTCTGTGGACCTGTATCCTTGTCTGAGTCTGAAGTATCTGAGGGGTGATGCCGTTTGATCCCTCCCATACTCAAATCCTCGCTTGTCTTCTCTTCCTGATTTGAATGAAGTTGTGAAACCTTGTTAGCTGTTATGATTTCCTTTTGGGTCTCTTTTCCTTGGGTAGGCTCAGTATTCTCTGTGGGAGTGACTTCCTCCTCTGCTTCTGATTCGTCGTCCTCTGAAGCAGGAGGGGGGTATTGCCATCCTTTTCTCTGCTTCCCTTTCTGCTTCTTTTTACTGTTTTCTTTCTTGGCTTCTGGGCATGTACTTTGCAAGTGTCCTGTCAGCTTACAGATTCTGCATCTGAAAGCAGTGTTTTCATAGTCTAGTCCTTGCAGCCAGTTTTGTTGCTTGTATACTAGTCTTATACTTTCCGGCAGTCCTTTACTTAGATCGACTTCCACACAAATGCGTGCAAAGGTGTAGATCCTCTCCTCAATCCTCTCCAGATCTGTTTTGATATATGTCCCTATGCTGTTCCCAATTCCTTCCAAAACTCGTTCACTCCAAAAGTGAAGAGGAAGGTTATATAGGCGGACCCATACCGGCATTCTGGAGACAGTCATTTTATTTGGGTCAAAATCTGGAAACCATGGGGTCATAAATAGACCCGTTGTTCCCCAAAACCAAGGCCCTGCACTGATGATTTTGTCTCTGGCTTCCGTGGATGCGAACTTAACAATGAAAAACCCCTTGGAGCATAGATGTATATCACATTCCAAGGTCCAACTTGTGTAGATCCAGCGAAATAGATCCATTGGCTTTGGCCAAAAACTGTTAAATCGACAGATTAGGGCCTGAGTTTCATATGACTTAACATATTCTTCTAATCCCGTTGAATCAATGTTGAGGGCTGGGGTTTGCCCAAGCTGATCTACTATGTATGGCCTAGGTGTATGTCCACCTTGGTCTGGAGGGGACCCTGGATCTCTGTTGCCCTGTAAGATATTTTTGTAAGAGAAGCCTCCCTTGGATTGTTGCTGAGATGTTGTCTTTTTCCCCTTGTCTCCTCCTGTGGTGCTTGGATGTCCCTGGGGCACAGCACCTCCTCTCAGCCTAAGGTTTAAGGCAATAGTTGTTTCTGGGCGTATATCGTAGTTCTTCAGGGTTCTGCTATCCTGAAGGGACCATCTACCACTGACCAGATGCTGGATCTGAATAGGGTATCCCATCAAAGCCCAGATTTGCTGTTTCACCTGCATAATAGTGCTTTTTGCATGTACCCATACTAGACTGGTTTTCCCCACAGGGGGTTTAATAAAAATCTGAAAGCAAGTTGGAGTTACCTGTTGCCTGGGTTCTGGCTGTTCTAGCTGCTCAAGACTTTGCGCTGCCTCAAGAGGCAAGAAAGAGGGCTGCCCCCGTGGTATACATAGATAGGACCTCTTCCTTGCCTCATTCCAGATCTGGAGAAGCCAGGCTCGATCTATGGCTGTATGCATCGAGACTGTCTTCCGCCAGGGGTCCTTTAATTGCTTCCTTCTTGCATGAAAGTCTCTGATTCCGATTATTACTGTAGGGAGCTCTTTCTGTTTAGGCCGATCCCTCGTCTCCAGCTCATCTATGTTCTGGATTGGCTTTGGGGTCTGCGTAGCAGACTTGAGAGCCTCTGCTCTTGCCGCATGCAAATGAAAGGGCGAAAAAAACAATAGACTTCCCCTGTCAAAATCGAACAGCAGACTTTCCAGGGGCTGAGATCCCAGATCGGAGAAGAACCCGCCTCCAAGCGCTCTGTGCATCGTGCGCGCTTGCGCTCCAGAGCTGCATTTCTCCGCTGATCTATTCCTTGGCGGCCTGATCTCTCTACCTGTCATGAAAAATCTATGGGAAAAAGCCCTGGCGGCATCTCCCTTAGAGGGAGTGAAGCGATCCGGCTGGGTTTCCCCAGGTCCATGCTTCAGGGCCTGACCAGTTGCCTCATTGATCAGAGAAAAAGAAGGACGATCAGCTTCATCCTTTGCTATGCTGCACCTCTCATCCATGACCCATTGCTGGAACTCGTCACTGGGATTCGCATAGGCCAAAACGGCAGAGCCATCACGGATCGCGAGCCAAAAGCTGGGATCAGCCTTGGTAAAAACCCTCACGACCTGCCCCCGGGACAGAACGAACAAGTCTCCAGGTTGAGGGCACAAATCCCCCTGAGGCCCGTTGGCAGGTCGCGTGAACGAAAACTCGGAAGGCCCACAGCTAGATCGAGGGAACGAACCCGGGGGAGTCTCACCTTCTGGTTTCTGGTTCTGGGAATTGGGCTCCCGGAAAAGAATGGTATCCTCTGGCGCTGAGAGGACGGAGAAAGTCTGAGCTCGGCTGGAAATCGTGGGGATGCTGATCTTGAGGTCGGTGATGGAGTTGGCGCTGCGTGGGAATTCCATTATGCTCTCCAAAACCATTCAGGCAACATGAATCTTGAGTTTCCACCATCCTTCTTCCTTCTTCTACTTGATCATTCAGTTTTAAAATCTCTTCTTTCAACCCATTTTCTTGTTCTTCAAAAATTTGTAGAAGTTCTTCATTCTTCTTATTTGATTTTTCCAGATATGTTTTGAGTGAGATGATTTCTGCTTCACGTCCTTCTTTTTCAAATGATTGTAGACGTTCTTCATTCTTCTTATTTGATGCTTCAAGATCTTCTTTTAGAGAGATGATTTTTGCTTCAAGTCCTTTACTTCGATTGGTTACATTATCGTACAACCTTTTCAGTCTAGAGATCATATCTTTGTAGATAGATTCTCTCTTATTGAATAGTTTTCGTTGATCTTCAACTTTGATCTTGAGAACTGTTTCTTGATCCACAGTATTACTTTCACTATCTTCACCATTGCATGCTAAAGAAAATAAATCCCAAGAACAACAATCACTACCTATTTCATCTTCTTCATTTTCTGCTGCACATGTTATCTGAGATATCTCCTTTTGAGTAGCCTTCTTATTTTGCTTCTTTCCCATTGTGACAGATCTCCTTCAAGCGATCAAGCTTCTGCAGAAGGACCTCCTCTGATACCAATTGTTGGGAAAAATACTGAGAGGGGGGGGGGGGAAATTAGTATTTAGGCACACTACTCTTTATACTTTTTCTTCCTTTAAACCCATACGCTACTTTCCCTAAACAAACTCGCGTATACACGCTGATATCCTTTATAAAACTTATGATATACGAGATCTATTATGTATTTAATTTTACTTACATCTATGCATAATTTATTCATCGCAGGTTTAGTTAGCGTAAGAATGCGCAAAGAGAATAAAAGAATAAACCATCACACATAAACAACACATGAACACTGTGATTTAAGGTGGAAACCCAAGGGGAGAAACCACCGTTGCCGTCGTCTCGCCTTTCAATATTTTTTTATTATAAAGAAAACATCATACAACCATGTACTAGCGTGTACTCATACTCGACGTTGTGCATTCCAACACCTCGCGTAAGGCCACAACCTTCTCGCTTACCGCCCTTCTCCCCGGAAGGGAGCTACAACCCCCCGCTTCCGTTTACTGCCCCCCCCGGGAAGGGAGCTACTACCCCCTGCTCTTGTTTACTAGCTACCACTAGAAGGGAGCTACAACCCCCTCACTGAAGGCTTCGACCCTCAGCACCATCATGGACCACGTTTCATCAATTTTCATACTGGATCCAACAATTTCCATACAACACATCTCGTAGGCCACTTTTCATCATATTTTCAGACTGGACCCACTCCACACATTTAAGCTCAACATTCATCAAACTGAAACTTATAACCCCATCAATTCATTCATTGAATCATCAACCAATCAACCAACAACTTGATCTTCAATTAACATAATCAGCAGCATATTCATCATTCAAACAACCCAGTTCTGTATGAATACATCATTGACAGAAAGCAATAAAACAACAAAACAGATGAGACATTACATTCCACTTACTTCAGAAAAACCCTAGATTCCATACATGCTTTTACTTTACTGAACCTGCGTATATACGCGCTTTCTAAAAAACCAACCTGCGTATACTTCTGTTCATTCTTCAGAAAACTCTAACTGCCCATATGCGCTTTTTCTTAAGCAGACCCGCGTATACACGCGCATTTACTGAAGTGAACCTGCGTATACATCTGTAACTTTTCAGGACTGTGCAGCTCTTCAGATCAGATAAACAACTCAGATTTCATCCTTTACTTCAGAAAGTATTTCACCTCATCTCAGATCTAAGCATTCCATAAACAGATCTAGAAAATACATATACATTTCAGATCTAGAGATCCTTCTTCATCATTTTCTTCATAGGTGCATCATAGATTCAGATCTATCAATCAAGAATAGAGATCATCCATGCAGATATTCCTTAGAGAGATTTATTCATTCACAACCCTTACTCATCCACCCTTGCACAATGATCTTCTTCTCCTTATATAGATTTAGCCTTTTTCAATACCATGAGTCAAAACCACTCAACTACTAATGGTATTCCGGGACGGGATCAAATAGATATTACAACGCTCAATACAATGGGTCAATACCATGGTAATACCCCTGGATTTATAAATTTAGAGCGCAAATAGCCATACGCGACTTGGCACGTATTTTTCCGTGTGCATACGCGACTTCTCCTTAACAAACCCGCGTATGCCTTGTGACATACCTTGTTTAACATTATTCTGGCACTTTCTGAATTCCTTTCTTCTGCTGCTTCTGACCTGATTTGTAGATACATCAGATTTACATTATTAACAACTCATCAAGTCAGTTTCCGTCACGAACAACTTCATCAGGCAGGTTCCATCAAAGTCAACACATTATATCATATTGCCAACAATCTCCCCCTTAACTCATCAAGTAGATTTCCATTAAGGGAAACTTCATAAAGTAGGTTGTCATCAACTTTATCAAGTAGGTTGCCATCAAGGAAAACACTCTGCATCATATAGCCAACAATCTCATTTCATCAAGTAGGTTGCCATCAAGGACAACACATGCCAACAATCTCCCCCTTTGGACTTGATGGCAACCATGATGGTGTTTGATCACCACAACAGATAGATACATTGATTATAACCATTATGCTCTCCCCCTATTCAAACACCATGCTACTCTCCCCCTTTGACATCAAGGGCAAAGGGTGGATCAAAACCAAAACAAGGTTTTTCTTCTCATGTAGAAAGAAGAGCTCTGCAGATTTGATGTGTATTGAAGTTACCATGCTCCCCCTGAGTTCATGCTAAATATTCAAACATATTTTTCAATGAAGTACATGACTCTATGACCTTTCCTATCACCAAGGACTCATACTTACATCAAATATCCAACCAAGTGGATTTACATATATGACTCATGTACCCAACCAAGTGGGTTTACACATTTTGACTCAGCTACCCAACCAAGTGGGTTTACAAATTTGACTCAAGTACCCAACCAAGTGAGTTTACTCATTTGAACAAGTCCTTACATGACTGAATATTACAATTTTACATCATAGGTCTCAACATGACATTTTCATCAAATTACAAATATGACTTTTTATAATCAAGATCAAGGAATCTCAATCATGAGATCAGATCACAGCAAATCAAGAGAATGCTAATAATGCATCCTTTCCACATGACCAATGCTCCCTGTTAGCCCCCCTATGAAATTTTTGACAAGAAAA